>JAESVK010070381.1:0-16547 GCA_017140935.1 Hamamelis virginiana
TATATATATATTGATTTCTAACACTGTGCCAACTATTTGTATCCATTGTGATAGTCAATCAGCTAGGAAGGGCACATAATGATATGTATAATGGTAAGTCTCGACATATACGTCGAAGACATAATACCATGAAACAGTTGCTCTCAAATGGAGTTATCTCCATAGAGTATATAAAGTCAAAAGATAATCTAGCGAATCCATTAACTAAAAGTTTGATTAGAGAGCAAGTGTATAATTCATCGAGGGGAATGGGCTTAAAGCCTAACAATTAAGAGTTACCATAATGGAAACCCAACCTAGCTGATTGGAGATCCCAAGATATAGGTTCAAAAGAGACAACCTAATTGTGTGTGACTCAGAAAAATCACTAAGAAGAGATTTTTCTTAAATGTTCCTATGATGAGACTGTGATGCCTGTAGCGTGAATCAGGTTAAGCTAAGCTTTTAATGATTCTTATATCTTGAATTCTTCAAGTGGGTTATAGCAGGATACTCTTAATAAGAATCACCTATATGAGTGTAGAAGTGGCCACTTCTATGAGAATGGATAAGGCTAAGTTCTATAGAGCATTCGAGAAAATCAGGTTTGTTCAGGGCCAAAATGAACACAATAATGATAACTAAAAATGTCCGAAGGGAAACCGTGTGAATTATATTGTCTTGGTTTGCACAAAAGAGATAAACAGTTCAAGACATCGTGTTCACTGATTGGCTAGCAAATTCGATAATCTTTCAATTCACTAAGGAAGGTTCAAGGCCACAAGCTACCTCTCATGATGCCGGGACTCTCCTTATCTCTTTCTTGAGTATACATTTATCATATGCATAGTTAATCAGCCAATTTTCATTCATGTGGGGGATTGTTATATTTTGAATTTAAGTAAGCTACTTTAGCTTAATTTATATGTGGGTCCCACAAGCCCTTTTAAGTGGGCCCATATAGGAATACATTCATCTCATGAAGATGATTAATGTTTTGTATTAATAAGCTCAAAATATTAATGTTTTGAATGAGAAATTGTAGTGGATAATCACCAACTTGAAAATGGTTGAAGATGGTAGTCATCATTGTCCCATATTGGAAAAATAGTGGAAAGCTAGTGTGTTTATATACTCTCACATTGGACCTATGGGTTGGGCCTCAAGAGGTACCAAAGTTTTGTGAGGGGAGAGGACCCATCCAAACTTGGGCTTGATCCAAACCACACATGCGCCCGCCCGCACTTGGTGGGGTGGGGTCATCTAGACCGACCCATTATCTTTTTGGGCCAAGTCTGATTACCATGTGAAGAGTCATGTCTGTCCAGTTTTTGCTGAAGGGTTGCGCCTCTGCAGAGGGTTGTGTCTGGTGCCTTTCTGCACTTCACGAAAAGGCACCAGTGAGTCTATAAATAGGACACGGTCATAAGCCATTTTATTTTCATTCGTTTTCATAGCATTTCTGCATACTGTCAATTGAGAGAGAGAGATCATTTCTGGTTCGCCGAGTCTGCAGATTGTAGTGCTTCCTTTGCAAACGTGATCATTGTATCCTGGGAGGCAGACGTCCATCAGACTCTAAGCACCAAGTGGAGGGGTGAAATCTGTCTTAAGGACAAAGTGTCAAACACTTGTCTTCATCAGTTTCTATTTCAATCAATTTCTACTGTGAGTTTACTTCAAGTTTTTGAACGACTTTAAAGTCATTTATTTAAGTGAAAATTATTGTATATATATATACTCTGTGTTAGTCTTCTTTATCTTTTAGGTATATAATTCTGTAATTTATAGAATTAATATACATTCTGTTTTTGTTCTTTTAATTTGATTGTTTTGTTATTTAACACAATATTATCAAATTCTAGATAATCCAAATTCCAAGTTCAAATTTTCCAACATCACCTACAACCCTTAAGATAAAGTCGGATTAACGTTTTGCAAGCTTACAAAATTGTAACAGGAACTCAAATAATTAAGTTTGTAGTATCACGTCAGTTTTAGAAGACTGTCTATAATTTAATTTTCTATCTTTTTTCTTCCACTCACATTATTAATTATCAGGAATGCTAAGGTCAAGTCGACATGATGCAGCTATTATATTTTGCAACAGGTCACTTCAATTATAACTATTTGTATACTATATTTTAAAAAATTGATCGTTAGATTTGATATCTCTTTTATGTATATATGTCATGTTTGTCAAAAATTACAATGATCCAACGGTCTGTTTTTGAAAAATGTTAGAGTGAAACTGCGACTTTTTTGTTTATCAAAATGTCACTACTTTTTTACCGTCTTTGTATTTGAAACATACGGTTGGATTATTGTGAGTTTTGACAGCTATAACAAATATAAGAGGAGTATTCAAAGCAGCTATTAGTTTTTCAAAATATATTATTAAGATAGTTGTGATTGAAGTGACTTGCATCAAATTGAATGAGCTGACCTTAATATCTATGTATTAATTATAGTAGTATTCCATATTTATCTCTGTGGATGTGAATGATACAGCCATCACAGAAAATGACAGGTCCATTTTTTAAAACATCGAAACTGATTAATAGGATAAAGAGACTCCAAAATTTGCACTGATAAAAGTACGCACAATTATTATATGTATATATAATAATTAGTGAACGATGGGCTTCAAAAGCTTCACCCCATTCCAAAATTTATAAACGATGATTGTTGACTTATATGCCACCATCACCAAACCATTGCTTATTGGCATTAATTATGTCGTGCACCAACCCATGAAACATTGAAACCTCACCTTAGCGCTAGCTGTCATATATACATGCACCTAGGCCAGCCATAACATGGATTTAAAATAGTTAAATTTATCATTATTATTAAATCTTGACCATTTGTACAATTTATTATTATAATTATCATTTAATTGTTGCGAGGTTTAATTTTTCCTTAAACTTTTTGGGTAGGTCAAGTGTTTAATTTGTGGAGCCCGAAAGAAGCTTTGCAGTAAGTGCCAATAACGTGACGAGCCAGCCATGGATGTAGGCCAGGGCTGTTTATTAATGGGCCCAAAGCTAGTCAATCATTTCTTAGACTCATAGTGGTCCCGTCTCAACTATAAAAAACGAAACCAGTTATTTATTTATGGGAAAATGATATTTTAATAGGTTCAACTTTAGGGTGAATGTTAATGTGGTCTATAAATTTTATTTTTACTCGATTTAGTCCAAATTTTTTAAAGAAAAATGCTATTTCTCTTGTCCAAACTTCTCGTACATGCATTCCATCTTATGTGGTAATGTGATGGAATTTAAACATCGGACAAAGGAAAGAGATGGAAGAAAAAAGAGACTTTCAGAGGAGAGAGAAGTAGATAGAGAGAGAGAGAGAGAGAGAGAGAGAGAGAGGAATAGAGGATCTGCTATCGGCAGATCTACTACTGGCCGGTTCTCCCTCAGTTCGTTTTCTTCGATTTTCCATCAGTTCGTTCTCTCCTGCGGATCTGCTACTGCCACCGGTTCTTCTTCTGCTATTGTCGCTGCTGTCGGCGGTTCTTCTTCTTCTTTTTTTTCTTTACTGTGTTGTTGCTTCTTCTTTCTTCTTTATTATGCTAATAAAAAAGGACTATGAAAACTTCACCTTTTTCTTCTTATTTTTCTTCTTTACTGTGCTAATAAAAAAAACATAGTGAAAACTTAAAAAAAATCAGTAAAAAACCAAGTTTTCACTGTCTTCTAATTTCACTATCCTTATATTTTTACTGTTTTTGTAGAAGAAAGTGAAAATATATCAAATAGTAAAAATACAGTGAAAATGATAAAAACATAGTTAAAATAAAAAGATAGGAAAAAAAATACAGTGAAAATGATAAAAACACAGTGATGTTTCCACTGTGTTGAGGTTTTTACTATGTTCAACATTTTCACTGTTGGATGGGAAATGAAAATGGGAATATGTGCAGGATGCCCAGCACCACTCCTTTTTAAAAGATGTACTAATGTGGGACATTAACTGACATGATTAATATTCCGTCTCTTAAAATTGATGGCAAGCTGCTAACTGGATTGTTGACGGAATTAACATTAATTGATTGGCAGCCCAGCCAACAACAGCCAATTTTAAGAAATGGAATGTTAATTCTCTTAGTTAATAACCCATATTGGTACAACTTTTAAAATTTTTGGATTAAATCGAGCAAGAATAAATTTAAGGACCACATTAATATTAATTCTATGTTTTCTTTTTTGGCCTATCAGTCAATTTATTGAAGACGAAACAACAGGAATTACTAGGTCAACCTCTAAAAGACGGATCAGCCAATCTGGAGGCCTAAGCCTTCGCATACAAAAATTCCTAAACAATAAGGCCAACTTTGCCACAGCATCAACAACCTTGTTGCTACCACGAGAAACTTGATAGGTCAAGACTTTGCAACATTTGTTCAACAATATTAATTCCAGTGGTAAATATATCACAAAATACCATATATTATCTCCTAACCCTACTAAAAGATTGCCTTTATCTCTCTTGCCTAAATTCCAGTTTGTCAAGATTCCTTTTTGTTATAAAGAAGCAAATAGAGTCGTAGCTGATAGTTTAGCGTGTTATGCTAGCAAAGATATTCACTGTCATTTTGAAGGAGTTCATTTTTCTCTGTGTAACTCATGCAGTGACTTTTAACCTTGCTGGTGCATGGTCCTACCCCTCGTTGGGTGGCTCCCAATTTATATTCTATGAATTTTGTAGTTTAATAGAATTGCTTCACTCTTTTGCAACAACCCAAAAAAAAAAAAAAAAAAAAAAAGAAGAAAAATGAAGGAAAGTATAGGTTAAGAAAGTGATGGAACATTAATTGAGACTGTTCTGAATAAATATTTCTTAGGGTGAGGATGTATCTATAAGAATATATAAAGTCAAACACGTGTTTTTGTATTTACTTTCCATAACTATCCTCTACATAAATAATATTTAGTGTTATTCAAAAGGATATATATTTATAAAAATGAAAGGGTATATATAAAATTTCCACATCACCCACTACTTTTTATACCCTATTGAAAGATTTGTCCCACATCAGTTTCTCAAACCACCCGAGCTTGGTTGATAGGTTATAGAGACACTCCACTTGGTAACTTAAATTATTGAGTTGAATCTTGGTTTCGAACATGGTATCAGAGTGAGGTCTTGAGTGGGCTTATATTTTTCATTCCTCTCACTTCCGAATCATTGCCCGGGACTTTTTTCACCTACGAACCCATGAGTCACCAATTATCAAGCTCGGAGTTTTGTCTATTCGCGTACCATCCGAGCAGTATGCCTGCTTAAGAGATCCAGCAGCTAAGAAAACAAGATGATCAAAACGCCCTTGCTGCTAGTGGTGTACAAATGGTCAGGTGGCCCGCGGGCCGACCTTGACCGGCCCGTTAAGGCCCGTTCAATATTAGTGGGCAGATTGGGCCAGTAGTTCGTGTTTGGTAAGCCCGTCCGACCCGTATCCATTAAGAAGCCCGATCCGGCCCGTGTCCATTGCCCGTTTGACCCGTGATTGTTTGTCCGTTTGGCCCGTGACTGTTTGCCCAATAAGCTCTGTTTGCCCAATAAGCTGACCATTTGATCGGCCCGTTTGGCCCGTGTCTGTTTAGCCTAATTCATTTTCATAAACATAATTATAGTGTGTAGAGGGGTTCGAACCTAGGACCTTTAGGTCTTAAATTAAATATACTAACCACTAAGCTATATATTAGCTTATGTTTAATAGTTGTGATATATAATATTTAACCTTATTTCATATTCTTTTATAACTCTATACTACTTATAAAAGGCTCAATGTTGAAAAAACTTTTGACCGACTAAAATGTCCTCGCATTAAATGTTAATGACCCTTTTACCCTCTTGCAATTTTAATTACATGAAGTTTATCTTTAATTCCTTTTTTAAGAGTCATATTTTCAATTAATTTCCTAATTCAACAAGGTGCTAAGCATATTCTTTTATTTCTTATTTTTAATATCTAAGTATAATAATTTTCACAGTGACATTTTAAAAAACGACCGTTGGATGAAATGTTCCGCTTATGTAAGACATGTATGAACAAAATCATGTTGATTCAACGGTCATTTTTTTCTAAATGCCACATTCTTGAAAAAACTATGATATTAAATTTGCATAGTTTAAACAATTTAAATGTTTTTCTCAAAAACCAACCGTCGGATCTATGTGATTTTTTGCATGCACAATGTGTCTATATGGAACATCTTATCCAACGGTCGGTTTCATAAAATAGTACCCCCATGTTAACATTTGTATAATATGAATAAGAACCATATGATACACAAGTTTAAACAATTTAAATATTTTCTCAAAAACCAACCATCGGATCTATGTGATTTTTTCTATGCACAATGTATATATATGAAACATCTTATCCAACGATCGGTTTTACAAAATAGCATCCCTATGTTACAATTTGTACAACATGAATAAGAACAATATGATACACAGCTTAGATGAAACAAACATAAATAGTTTTTGTTATAATGGATATGGTCAATTGACCGTTTGATCACTCTGGTTTTTTGTGAGCATGTCATTCTTAAGAAGCTAGTTAATGTGAACAATGTTTATGGATTGGAATACATTCAAACTTTTTTTGGATTACTTTGATTTATTTTTGCATTGTAATTTGAAAATAAGAAATATAAAGTAATTTATTTCGAATTTTATAGTAATTGATTATTTGAAAAATCATGTTTTATCTATAATTTGAAAAAAAAAATTAATTAATAATTTTTTTCACTTTATTTAGTTGAATTTCATATTAAAGAAATTTTCTTTTAGAGTACCTTTATTTGAAACTGATAAAAGACAAATCTCACTGTTTGTTTCTCTCTTTATTCGATAAAATTTATTGTTATTTTTTTTAATATTCAAAACACTAAAAAAATAACAAACTTTATTGATGCTTTATTGAATTAGGAAATTAATTGAAAATATGACTCTTAAAAAAGGAATTACAGATAAACTTCATGTAATTAATATTGCAAGAGGGTAAAATGATCATTAACATTTAATGCGATAGTATTTTAGTCGATCAAAAGTTTCTTCAACATTGGGCCTTTTATAAGTAACTAGAAATACACCACGTGAGTTGCACGTCCAAATTATTGCATGAAAAAAAAATATTTCTGTTCCCCGTGTAAATGCTACGGTCTCGAGACCTCTGGTGTAAGGTCTTGATGCGCGGGCGTGCCAGGGCTCGGAAAGCCCAAAGACCGTGTGAGCACGACCTCTAGCACCTTCTAGGCCGAGAATCCAATAAAGGTCTTAGATGCCTAGTCGGTCACTTTTAAATTAAAATGGGAATCAGGCGATTGACAAGAATCAGAGGTTAATCCTCTTGGGTTCTAGTGTTAACGAATCTAAAAGACTGAGAAATAATGACTGAATGAAAGAAAACAGATTAGAAATAAAAAGATGCATTGACTGAAGTTAAACTAAATGGAATTGAAATGACAAAAGACATATTACATTGATGAACTAGACGGGAAATGAACTCCATTGCTAATTGAAATAAAGCTTAGACTTATGAAATTAGAAATCAAAGGATGCAGTTACAAACTAACCGAACAAGCTAATGAACTGCTACTGAGGTGATTGATGAACTACTGCAAACGAAAGACTGCTACTGCTGTAAATGATGAACTGCTATGAACGCTGCTACTGGAAAATTACTGAAACTAATGAAAAGAAGTTTGCCATGGGCTGTTGGATTGACGTTGTGTGTGTTTGCTTGCTGCTGCTGCATCTTATTTATAGCAGTTTGGGCTGTTAACTGCCGTAGCCCATTCCTCCACTTCCTTGTTTGATGGCCCATGATCCATTATATCCATTTCCAAAAACTGCTCATGTCCACTTCCAGAAACTGACTAACCGTTTTATGCTTCTCATCAAGCTGCCACGTGGATAAATCTCCCCATATTCTCATAGCTTACATGGCATTATTTTATCCAATTTTGGTATGCCTATGTGGCACTTCTATAATGCCTACATGGCATTTTTTACAGTAAACAATTTCTAAAAAATCAAATATAATTTGAACAATGCAATTAAAATGAAATATTTAAGGTTATTGAAATTTATCATTAAAAATGCTTGCAAGATCTAAATTGTATACAAATGATATTAAAACAATACACTGGAGCTTCATAAATTATAAAATTTTTATTATATATATATATATATATATATTTTAAATGAGTACTAAAAATACTAGCAAAACTACATTTGTTTTTCCATTCGTAATAATAAAATAATAGAGAGTAATTTATTTTATTTTTTTTATAGTAATTAATTGTTTGAAAAATCATGTTTTATCTATAAATGAATTAGCATTTGAAAGAAATTTAATTTGATTAAAAATATTTTTACTCTATTTAGTAGACTTTCATATTAACAAAATTTTGTTGATGAAATTTAGTGATACTATGTTTGAAAATTTGAGTTAGACTTAACAATAAATTCATATCCTAAGTAATTTTAATATAATTAGAAAACCTATTTATTGTGATGGGTGGAATTTTAAGAGACAATATCTATTTATGTATTATTACAATTATATAGGGATATTTTGGTCAATAAAAGTTTTTCCAATATTCACACTTTTATATATAGTATAGATATTGATTTATAAAAGAATATGAAATAAGGTTTAATATTATATATCACAATTATAAAACACAAGCTAATATATAGCTTAGTGGTAAGGACCTTTCATTTAAGACCTTAAGGTTGCGTTTGGTACGCGGGCTAGGAATCTCAAGCCTAGGAATGTCTAGTAGGGGGGTTTGGGTTTGTAAACTTTGTACCCAAACAATTGTTTGGAATGTTGGGAATCTCAAGCCCGGGAATGCCTGACCTTTGTTTGTTTGGACCATCAGGTTTCTGAACAAAATCAATATAATTACCAAATTACCCTTCTTTAAATAAAAAAATCAAATGTACAAAATATATATATATATATATATATAAAAGCCTCATATTAGGATCAGTGGGTCACCTATATCTAACAGTGGGTATATATATATATATAAAAGCCTCATAAATATCTGCTATGGATCTGCGGGTCGTGTATATATATATATATATATATATATAAAAGCCTCATAACAGTGGGTATTCATAAAGACGACGCAGCGGCGTGGCTAGCAGATAATGCGGCGACGATGGCGACTGCGACGGCGACGTAGCGGCTCCATGGCAAAACGGCGACGCAGCGGCGTGGATCTTCTTCCTCTTCTTCTTCTTCTTCTTCTTCTTCTTCTTCTCTGATGTGCAGTGGGTAGTATCAGTGTTGTCGTCGTCTTCTTCTTTCTTCCATACTGCTGCTGTGTATGTAGGATATACAAGGGAAAAATATTTGTTGTTTGTGATTTTGAGGGATACGCTCGTCAATACGAAAGCTCTTAATTTGCAAATCCAGGCTGAGATTTGGAAACCCAATCTGAGAAGAGGTTTGGAAAACCCGCAGTGGGTCGTCTTCCTCACCCCACCGGCTTGCCATTTTCACCCCAAACCCCCCATCCAAACAATGGAATCTCAACACCAAACCCAAACCCCCCGGTCAAAACCTCCAACCAAACGCACCCTAAAGGTCTTAGGTTCAAACCCGTCTCGCCTTTGTCCTAATTTTAGGAAAATGAAATAGTTTAACGGATCGGCCCAACTCGGCCTGTTTGTTAGCTTAATGGACAAGTAAATTGGGCCGGATTGGGCAACTTCCTTGAAAGTTTTGACCGGCTTGCTAGCATAATGGACACCAGCCCGTTTGGCCCTCTTCTTTAACGGGCCTGCCCGGCCCGATCCGACCGCTTGTACACCACTACTTGCTGCAGTGGTTTTGGAGCCATTCTAGTGAGCTGTTTACCGTTAACGCGTGTATTTGCATTTTGCACTAACAGCGAGTATATTTTATTTTTTGAATGTCCCGCGCATTGGCCCTCCGCTTTAAATAAATTCTTAATTGCCCTTTGTGTTTCCTTCATTCTCCATTCTCTACTAAGCGGTTCTCTCACACCAGAGGTTATGAACATTTGTATTCTTGATAATACTGTGCAAGATTATTGTCTCCTAATATATATATATATATGTGTGTGTGTGTGAGATTTTTTCTCGTCCTATTATTTCTTGATATCAAATAGAGCTAAAAATTTATGGCTGTATAAATGGTTAAAGACTCCACAAAGTTCTATTATCTGTTTATGAGACTTGTTGGGTTAACTTTTTTAATCTGCATGATTTGACTTTTTTATTATTCTTTTTTTTTTTTTGTCAAAACTTTTTTATTATTCAATATTGTCTCGATCCTACTTCATATTGTTTGAATCTGCTGCATGATTTATACATAAAGACATTTATGCAGCCATATGGATTTATATTGTGCACAAATATTGTGCAATGCAGGGGCGGAACCAGGATTTGGATTTCGCGCGGGGGGGGGGGATTTTTTTTTTTTTTTTTTTTTTTTATCAATTTTTGCAAAAAAATTATCAAACAATAGACATTCAAACGACACATAGAATACACATAACAAATTACAAACCATAGGTTTGTAATACATTGATACTTATGAAATATGAAATTCAAAAGAAAATTGTGAATAAACGCAAACCCATGGAATGACAGTCAAATCATATTGAAGAAAGATCAAATATCAAATCAAACTACATGTTTCAATTGGTTCACATACAACCTCCTACAACCATGTTATAATAATCAATCACAAATAGGATTTTCATTAGGCCTATCCCAAACCTCCTATCACCACTACAAATATATCATAAGCTAATTTAATTAACCAATTAGATAAATAAAAACTCAATAACAAATACGAACAATAAACCACATTACACATGCCTTTTTTTTTGAAATAAACTATTCTCCAATCCCAATCATTTAAGTTCAACAATTGAGCTACTTATTTAATTGAATTTGAGATTGGGCTACTTATTTTGGTTGATGATGGGCTAATTTGGACTACTAATTTGGGCTCCAATCCTTTTTTTATTAGTCTTATAGTAGTAAAAACTGGGCATTAGAGGATGGATAACTAGACAATCCATAATTTAGGGGGACCAATTTGATTTTCTTGCTACTTTATACATATAGGCCCCCTCCCATACACCAAGTTCGGCCCCTGGTGCAATGGTTTCAACGCTATCCACGCCAAGACTACGAAATTTATGAGAATAACTGAATAAGGCTCGCTTTAAGTACCACTTTTGAACAACCTCTTGAGATTATTCTCAAACCCCTTTGTAGTCTCTATTATTAAGCTTGGAATATTCTTTGCCTAATGGATCCATCAATTATGTAAACATTATTATCTCCATCAGTTTTTAATAATTTTGGATCTTGTACACGTACTGCAAGTACTCAAGACTAGGAGAGATTATTGAGATTAAAGTAACCCTTAAGTTAACCATGATTGGGTTACTAATTCTAGGTGTAATTGCTTTGCGCTTATTACTTAAATTTCAAAAGTAAAACACACTACTATTTTGATGTTTAAGTATAAACATCATAACTATCACCACTCTTTTGGGATCTGCCACTCGTCTTCTAATTGTGTTTTAAGAACTCTGAAATGGCTTATTTATACACTAAATCACCCATAGCTATGATCTACATTGTCCTGGATATGTCTTCATCAATTAATCAGTGAGATTTATGTGACTTTGAAAAGTCTCTTGCATGTGCTTTGATATTTTCTCACTCCTATAAAATTGATGGAATCAAATGTAGATGGTTTAATGGCATTTAGGTCAAGGTCTTTGCCTTGTCTATTATACGGCAAAAAGATGTATTTTTGTTTTGACTTGGATGTTAACATTTTTGGATTGATTTGATGGAATCAAATGTAGATGGTGTGCACTGTCCTGGAAGGATCAAGGATACATTTTTGGATTGATTGGATGTTGACACAAGTGGCTCACAGGAAACTAGCTTGTGAGGATAAGTGATGGACTTTTTGTCGAGGTATTTTATACATGAATTTTTTAATTTTCTTACTGAAACCTATAACGTGGAAGTGACGGCAGGTTCACTGGCCTAATCATAGGCATATATTTCTATTTTTTGGGGAGAGTTTTAACATCTGAGAATATGGGAATGCATTGATATTCATTTGTTAAAATTAAGAGACCAAAATTATGAATGAGCTAGGATAGATTTCTATCTATTGAAAAATAAATAAATAAATTGATAAAAAAAAAAAAAAGTGACAACACAAGTACTGTGGAACTAATTGCGTTGCTCAATTAGTGTTTTGGGCATATCTCTTTATATTCATGAAGTTGAAGCACATAAGCAACAAGACAAATAATGTCTTAACAGAGCATTACAATATAACACGTCCTGAAACAGTATGGTTTATAGACCATTTGATTTCCACTAAAAACTTGTTGGATTAAGTTCATATAATCATATTTGATCACCACTAACATCCTTCTTACCATTCATTACATAACGCCTTCATATCTTCTTATTGAAAGATTTTAGTACTTTTGATTAGAAGTCGATCAAGCCTAGGTCACTTAAAACTAATTGGATTTAGTCTAGCACCATGTGAGCAAAGATTCAAGGCTGTGTCCATGGGGTCACCCAAATGTTGTTTCTTCTTCTCATTTAATATAAATGTTTTTATCTTGTATTCAAACAAATAAAAAAAAATAAAAAAATACAAAGGAAAAATCATGATTTTGTTTTGTTTTTAATGTGATGATTCATAATCATAGCTTTTTTTTTTTTTTTTAATCTTTTTTTTTTTTAAATTTTTTTTGGTTGTTGGGCTAATAGTAATCATACTGAATCAGGATCTAGCCTCTCCAATTTACATGCCTTGCTGTATCCTGCAATTTAGAGAAAAATTTAATTAGAAAAAGTTTACATTTTCTAATTGAACTCAATCAACCTTTAAGTTTTTTTTTTTTTTTTGAAAGGTCATTTTATAGTAATGGACTTGTGTGTTTAAGAAATTATGTTAATGGATCCATCTTAACAATATTTACATTAGTGGACTTATCACTATTTTTTGGGACAAAAATACCCTCCTAACGGTAAATTTTTTTTGAAAATTATTCGGATTTTCTACATAATCCCCGCCATAACATGTAATCCCGAAAAACTACATGTAATCCACAATTACCACATTAACAAATAATCCCAATATTAATGCATAATCCCCGATCTCCAATCGTGTAAATAATCCTAAGGTTTACAAATAATCCCCAATAGTTGCTTTTATGAGTTAAATCGTTGACTTTAATGTTACATCAATATAATATAAGTCAAATCGATTGGCTTTAATGTCACATTAATATAACTAAATTATAAAAAATATTTGATGTGATGTGTATTTAATGCTTTATCTTTGGGGTGGGGATTATTCGGTAGATTGGAGATTTTTTGTTACATTGGGGGTTGGAGATTATATTTTATTGTGGGGATTATGAACTAATATTGGGATTGAGAATTTTTTGTATTTATCGGGAATTATTAGTAAACCTGAGGATTATATGTTAGCTTATTTGAAAATTTTGACCGTTAGAATGATATTTCCGTTAATACTTATGATGTTAAAGGGTATTTTGTCATTTGAGGTCCATGAATGTAAATATTGTTACGATGAGGCCATTTACGTAATAAACTAAACACACAGGTCCATTTCCATAAAATGCCCTATTTGAAATTAAGGTGAGGAATTGATGGAGTCATGGAGCTCGATTCTTGCTGTCTTCCTATGATTATTTTTAAAATGGATTTCTTTTTTTTTTTATCAAACCTATATATACTCCAAGCTAGTCACCATAATATTAACAATTCTATATAGACACGTTATCTTTAAAATGAGTTCAATATACATTTTTGGGTTGATTTGGATGTTAACATAAGAGGCTGACTAGAAATTTATCACAAAAATACTTGCATGTAGAAATAAGAAATTTTGTATACTCATAATGGAAAAATGCTGGGAATCCCGTATAAGACGTGAATTATAATTCCTAATATCACGTTATATATAAAAGGGAATTTTATGGCAATGGACCTGGATGTTTAAAATATTACATCAATGCACTCAGATTAATATTTACGTCAATGGAACTATGGGTATTTTTTTGGATGAAAATACCCACCTAAAGGTCAAGAAATTTTAAAATTATTCAAATTTTGTTCATAATCCCCACCATAACATGTAATCCCCAAATATTATATATAATTCCCAATCACCACATTAACAAATAATCTTCATATCAATACATAATCCATAATCCCCAACTATGTAAAGAATCGCATCTCTAGCTTTACTATAATCCATAATCCCCATTCGGTCATCATTTTATTTTATGGGTCAAATTGGTTGACTTTAATGTTATATCAATATTTTTGACGAAAAATATATTTGATGGGATGTGTATTTAATGCATTTTCTAACCAATTTTTCTCTTTGCCTCATTATAAAAAAAAAAAATTTATATTATTATATAAATTTTTAGTTGGCTGTGTGGCTGATGTGGTAGATTTCATATATCTTTCCTATTTAATATTCAATTCTCACCAATTCTGCTCTCTGCCTCATTTTAACCCCACCAAACCAGTGACGTGGTTACATTGCATTGATCAATATATTATAAACATTGGTTGGTCCAAAACTAGGCTTTGGCACGCTGGTTTGAGCTGGAATTTGATAACAATTGTAATAGTATAGTTTGCCTTTACTATTGTCAAAAATATTTTGCACCCCTAAACTTTCAAATGTGATACATTGACTCTTATACTTTTAAACTATAACAGATTGCACCATTCTGTTAGCTAGCTATTTATTTTTTTGACTGAAAAATAGTGTTAGACATATTATTTTTTATGTAGTATTTATCCTAAATTGCTAATGTGTTTATAAGTATATTGGTGAAGTTTCATGATTTTTCTCAATATATTTTAATTTTTATGAATTATTTTCTTATACAGTAAATAAAATTCATAATAAATAAAATATATTGAGAAAAATCATGAAACTTTACCATTGCAAGCACATTAGCAATGTATGATAAATATTGCATACAAAAAAAAAAAGGACTAACATCATTTTTTAGTCAAATAAACAAATGATTAAGTGATAGAAGGGTGCAATGTGTTACAATTGCAAGCACATTAGCAATGGTCAAATTATATTTTTTCCTTCTTTTTAATTCAGGCGTACTTTTATCCTCAGCATTCCTTTTAACAATCCCGATATAATCAGCATATGCTTATATATCTCATGTAAGCTTGAAACCATAGATAATTGTGTAACGCATATTTTGAAAAAAAACTGACCGTTGAATTAGATATTATACTTATAGATGTCATGTATGCCAAAAATTACGGAGATCCAATGTTAAAATTTTAAAATATAGTTATGAAAAATTGTGACAGCTGAAAACTGTCACAATTTTTCTTATTAACAGTTCCAAAAAGCCGACCGTTAAATTACAGTAATTTTTGACAGACATGACATGCATAAGTATAGTATTTAAACCACAAGTCAGTTTTTCAGAATATGCATTCTACAGTTATTTATGTGCTTCATGCTTATATTAACTTATGTTTGATTTTTCTGTTGTTTTCAATATGCAAATCGACACCACTTATTCACACACACACTTATTCAGATCGATTAATACAGCCGAAATCATATCATTGCAAAAGAAAATATTCTGCATGTCTCTGAAATCAGTCGCAATTGCTCCCTTATTTTCTAGTGTTAAAGGAAGAGAAGTATGATTGGACTACAGGTGTGAATTGAATGTTGTGGTTGTCAGTGTGAAAAGTGATGAGATGGAGAAAATATGAGAGGCAGAGACATTAAATCGTGGGGTTGTGTTTGTATTGACAGAAGTCACAAAACAGGAAATAAGGTGCATGCAAAATAGGAGATTTTGATTGAATTGAATTAAGGTGCATGCAAAACTCACTCAAGTAAACGAAAACCAAACGTGGGGGTTGGGTTGATAAAACAGGTCATGTTGATCCACAGAATAGCAAAACAAGGTTACGCGTGAGGACAACCAAGTTGGGTTCGTGTTCACACTTCACAAAATAGGAGCTGAAGTGACTTAATTCGGAAATTGGCCGACGACTTTATTTAGTATCACAAACTCAAGCAGGTCGTCGATAGCTACGACGTACATACCCCCCTCTCTCTCTCCAAAATAAACTTGAGTGAGTTAATTATACATACCTAGTTTTCAATAAGGAAAATGCTATTTTTACCATAACTTTTCACGCACTATAGGCCTTTCCGTCTTATTTGTCTATATGACATGAGATGTTCTGAGACCACATTAAGCATCTTTAACAGTATATTTTTACAGTATTCTATTTTCACTGTCCTGAAGTGTATTTTTATTTTTACTGTCTTCTATTTTCACTATCGTGAATTGTATTTTTACTGTCCTCGTATTTTCACTATCCTGGAGTGTATTTTCACTATCGTGTGTATTTTCACTGTCTATTTTTTTTCACTGTGTTTATTTTAGGTTTCATTGATTTTTTTTTTTTTT
>JAESVK010070384.1:0-11017 GCA_017140935.1 Hamamelis virginiana
CTAGAAGCCATAGGAATAATATTATGAAAAATCGACCGTAGGATTAGATAATCTTCTTATGAATGCCATGTCTGCCAAAAATTACAGTGATTCGATTGGTTTTCAAAATATAGTCCGTGAAACACTTTGATAGTATTTACCGTTGGATGCTGTCAAAGTTGTTTAAATGACTGTATTTTAAAAACTAACCGTTGGATCGCTGTAATTTTTGGTAGACACGACATACGTATAAACATTATCTAATTCAGCGGTTGATTTTTTAAAAATACCTCTCCCAGTGAAGACGTCCTTACGATAAGAGCGTAAGGTGGGCCTCATAATAGAATGACTGTATATATATATATATATATATATATATATATATATATATATATATATACACAGACATGATAATATAAGGCCGGTTTTACGCAAAGTTGCGTAAGGTCGGCTCCATATGGCTAATTTTATAGAACACAGTTCATAAAACTGACCGTTGGATTAGATGTTCTACCTCTATATGTCATGCCTGCAAAAAATCACAGTGATCTGACGGTTGGTTTTTGAAATAACTGCCGTTAAAAAAATGGTGATATTTTGAAGAACAATAAGTTACATATTTTCATAGTGACATATTTTAAAAACCAACCGTCAGATCACTGTGATTTTTTGCAGGCATGACATATAGAGGTGGGACATCTAATCCAACGGTCAGTTTTATGAACTTTGATATAAAATTAGCCATATGGAGCCAACCTTACGCAACTTTGCGTAAGGCTGGCCTTATATTATCATGTCTGTATATATATATATATATATATATATATATATATATGAAGAATGAAAATATTAATTGTTAGAATATTAGAATATATTGCTACTTTAATTAGATTAGGGTATATTTCTTTGTACATTCATTTCTTTGTTTTGTCTTAATCTCTCTTTTCACTCTTTTCTCTTTTCATAGTATCAGAGCAGAGAAAGGTTCTCTGATCTACTTTTGGTTTCTTGTAAGGTTATTCCGCTGCTCTCGCATTTCCTAGGTCACCACCGTGATCACCATTCACATGCGAGACTCCGCCAACAAAAACCACAAACCAAAATAGCTTTATAGTTTATGTTTGGACAATATAGTTTCCCAATTTTTGATCCAAGACCATAAAAAGCTTCGTCTCGGTGTGCTTGTCAAAATGGTAGATGCCTCATCCCTAGATTTGCCGCTACGCGCCCCCACACATTGCCTGAAGAATGAGGTGTTCGATCCACTCTCGCAAGTTAGATCCACGCGCCCTATGATGTGTTGAGGTCATTAGCCAACGTCAGCCTCTCATGTTAGCACCATGGACCCGTTGACTGCTGACCCTAGCTTTGATTCATTGACTTTGATTTTGACCGTTGACTTTTTTGACCTCGACCTTTCTGAGGTATTTTCGTGCCCTGATTTCATTTTTGTGGTCTGTTTCTGCATTTGACAATTCCTTATGGCTCACCATGATGGTACTCATTCTCAACCCATTCACATCATTCTTGATGGGAATAATTATGGACATTGGGCTCAAGCCATGCAAAACCATCTCATGTGGCGCAAACTCTGGCTCTATGTAACTTGTCAATATTACAAGGCTAACGAACAAAAGGGGAAAACAGATGATGAGTATGCTATTCGCATGGAAGACTGGAATAGTGCCAACCATCAGATTATTACTTGGCTAAGAATTACTTCAACACGATGTTGAACATAATAAGGTGAATATACAAGTTTGGAACTCATATATATTCACTTAAAAGGCTTAAACCTATTAAGCCAACCCCTGACCTTTTCATATTAGCCGGCAAAAAGAGCCGGTGAACTTATTTGGTATCTTTAGGTTGGGAAAATTATCCAAAAGTCCTAAAGTTTGGAGCTCTACCACAAAATCCAATTTTATACCATGAGGTTGGTCTTCCATATTTTCAAATTCTTTTATCTGTTTATTATTATATTAAAAAGATTCTTGAACTTAGTGGTATAAAATGCTCATGTAAGGGACTTATGGGTATGTAGCCCTTATAATTTTTCTTAAATTCACGTTAATGGGTCATGGAAGGCTAATTAAATATGATTTGTGGCATCTCATTAATTATCTTAAATTTCTTTTATTATTCTTCTCACTTACACTGAAGGGGTAGGCTGAAATTCAGATTCTTGAGTTTACGATATACTTTTAATTTAAGAAACCTAATATGATTTTTAATTTGGTCCAGTAAAATGAATTGGATATGTTCCTCGATCTAGTCGTCCATTTAATTAACGAATAAGAAGAATTGTGGTTGATTCTTCTAATTTTATGTGTAATTCCTTCTTCTGACCTTGTCAAAGTCTTGGATCTCTTTGAAGACCATATCTTTTAATATGTCTTATTCCCAAGACTAATTTAGGGAGAGAGAGAGAGAGAGAGAGAGAGAGAGAGAGATTCCATTTGTATATATATATCGCTTTAATTTTCTTCTCTGGTTTGATCAACGAATATCTCCCAAAGATTTAAAGATTGTAGCAATATTCTCATGACGATGATGACTAGGACATTAGTGACTTCATCATCCACCCAATAGGATCTCACGCGTGATGATTTGGAAGCAGTTCCAGGTGAACAGCATGTTAATGAATCATTACAACTAAGGTCCCATTTCAATTAATTTTGTCTAGAATTATTTTTGAAGAATTATCTCTCTCCGTATATCTTTTTAGAGTTATTTGCAAATCAACTGTTGTGTATCAAAAATTTTATACTAAAAGTGATTATAGTAAAAGTTAGGGGGCCGAAAGTGCTGGCTAATTTACTCGTAAAGTTTTTTGGTAAGTATACCTTCATTGATATTAATTGAAAGGGTTAAGGGAAAAGAGAGTCTACCTTTGTTGTGTAGTTCATAAGTGCAACGGGTACAGTGTTCTTAAGGAATAAAAGAAATAATACAGAGTGATAATTAAAAAAGCTAGCTAGGGTCCTAGCTTTGGCCAACCGTCTCATATTTCTCAAATCATCTCAAAATGATTATCCACTTATTTGTTTATATCAAGCAGAATTTTGAACTTTCAAAATAATTTTAAGCAAAACTATTCCAAATGGGATCTAAATTTCTCTGACTAATACCAAAAATAATAATTACAAGATACTTAATAGATTAAAGTGCTAAAACACATCAAAGTGGGCGTTAACAAGTGGCAAAATGTGCTTGCCATGAACAATAAATTAACTGAAGGTTCTTATATAGGAAGCTAGCCAAGGGGCTATATATCGCTTCGATCAGCAGCGGGCTTTCATGGATGAAACATCCGCATAAAAATATTATATTGGTCCATGTCTTTGAGCGTAAAGTAGATTGATTAGGATGATGTTATATGAAAAATAAGATGTTAAATCTTGGTGCATATCTTACCGACGTTTTGTAATAATGTCGCTGATCGAGATGCACGAATCCAAATCTTCCATTGATTCCTTTTATATATATATATATATATATATATATATATATATATATAGGAATGCTATGTTGAAGTTGGCCTTACATAAAGTTGCATAAGGTCGCCTTTATATGGCCAATTTTAGATGGCAGTTTGTAAAACTGACCATTGGATTAGATACCTCTTTTCTGTATGTCATGCCTGCAAAAAATCACAACGATCAAGAAAATTGAAAGTAGTAAATCCTGTAGCTTAATTCTGGTGAAGATGATTTTGCAGGATTTTGCTCTGTTGTTAGAAGATGAATATGCTCTCTGTTTTTTTTTCCAATGTTTTTCTGATATCTTTTGGGAGCTTTTAAGGGAGTGGGTATTGGGTGTATCCATGAAAGTGTGTTGGGTGTTCAGATCTCTATCTCAATGGGGCCCGGGTGGTGTACTTGCTGTAATCCCTTTTATCCTAATAAAACATTATTTGGCCGATCAAAAAAAAAAAAAAAAAATGATCTGACGGTTGGTTTTTGAAAAATTTCATTGTGAAAATATGCAACTTATTTGTTCTTCAAAATATCACCATTTTTTTAACGTTAGTTTTTTCAAAAACAAACCGTCGGATTACTGTGATTTTTTGCAGTCAAGACATACAGAAGAGGGAAATCTAATCCAATGGTCAATTTTACGAACTGTAATATAAAATTGGCCATATCAAGGCGACCTGGCGCGACTTTACATAAGGCCGGCCTGAACATAGCATTCCTTTGTGTGTGTGTGTGTGTGTGTGTGATCAAATCAGCAAACGTTCAAATGGCTATTAGATCTCGGTCATTTGAGTGATAATCTAGGCCGCTTAAGTGATCTAACGACCATTTAAGTGTTTACTAATTCTGGCTAAGTCAGTAATTGCTGACTAGATTATAATACACTCTATATATATATGTGTGTGTGTGTGTTTTTTATTTTTTATTTTTTATTATAAGGTATACTTTGGGCAACATGACATATTTAAAGTAGATTGTAAAATAATTAAGTTTTGAGAAACCAATAGTTTGATTTTTTTTTTATATATATATATTTTATTTGTCTAGAGGATATATATTAGTAAGGGCTAGTGTTTAGCTAATAGTTATCAGAACCGATTTGAACATCAACCCGGTCATGGTAGCGAGTCATTGGTTCACTGGTCGAACCATTGGGTCAATGGTCGGACCGTTTAATTATAAAATATTATATATATATAACAATTAAGATTTTGGATAAGTGGTAATAGCAACTTAAGTGCTTCCCTTAGATGAGGTTGGTTGTTTTTCTTCTCTCAACAACATTATTGAAATTATTTTGCATTAAATAGAAAACCGGTCAAACCGGTTGGTTCACAACAGTTTACGTCAGGTTCAAACTGGTTTTGACTAGTTCAATTGCTCAAACAGTCAAATTTAAAAACTAAACCGGTAAAGGATTGGGTCTACCGATTCGACCGGCCGGCCCGGTTCTACTTTAGCTGTTAACGGGGAGGTGGCCCAATAGGCAAGAACCTCATCACAACACAGATATTTTGTTTTATAGAAGTTTCCCGCCCCTGGGGTAACAATAAACACTTTACACTAAAACAGTAGCTAGCTAGGTGATATTGATAATCTTTAATTATAATTAATTATTGCTAGTTGACTACATTATTCTTGGTAAATCATTAAACTAAAAGACCATACTGTCACTCTTTCATCACGAGTTGATTGTTCACTAATGAAAAATCTCCAACGATTTCATAGTTTGCTGATTGGTTAGTCTGTAGCATTCAAATGATGAGCCCTTTGGTAATGGTTATTGCTACCGACAATTAATGGTGGCATGTCTTACATCACTTCGGTAGCCCGGCTACAAACTTGGGATTAAATTTTCGATAAAAATGCTTACTAATCTGTTTGTAAAATCTTGTGGTGGTTGTATAAAAAATTTGGGTAATTCGAATCTTGTTTTATTAGGGAAGGAAGGATACAAGGAAAGAAAAATGTTACCCCGATTGTATAGCCTTTTTAAGGAACCAAAAGAAAAAAAAAAAAAAAATCTTTCCATTGGATGGTCTTTGAACGAGGTCGATCCTTTTAAGATGTATATTAATCAAATTATAAGCCTATAATGATATCAAAGCCGCACCATATATTACATCCTTATTATTAATCCGGCCACTAATCCTTTTAAGATGGTTTGCATAGGTGATGATGCATGGTCTATTTTCCATATCTATATTTATATTTCTAATTTTTTTGGTGGAACTATTTATATTTATATCTCTACTATATAAACATTTTCTTGGCTAAATTATATTAAGCTTTAAATTTATAAAATTTAGAGTAACTTAGGGTGCGTTTGGATAAGTTTCTACTTTTTGTTTTTCTACTTTTAAAATCAAGTAAAAAAAATGAAAGTTTTTAATATTTTCTATAGTGCAAAATTTTGGTAGTTACTTTTAAAAGTTGAGGAAGTAAGAATTTCTTGCTACTTTTAAAAGTTGAGAAAGTAAGAATTTCTTGTTACCTCAACTTTTTAGAGTAACTACCAAATTTTTCGCACTAAAAAATTTCATTTTTTTTTTTTTTTTAATTTAAAAAAAAAAAAAAAAAGTAGAAGCTTATCCAAATGGGCCCTTAAGTATTCAAGAATCATGTTTCATGAAGTGGAAGTTAATTTTGCCGTCGAGTCTTGCCACGCTACCTATTAGATGATCAGGATTAGCCAGTGCATGATCTCTACCATCCCAAAAAATTCCAGCCTAAACCTCAATGGAAGTAGGCTTGAGATATACCTATTGTTATGCTCTAGGGACAGAGGGGAACACCAAACAAATCACACACACACACACACAAGTGACTCAAGATTTACGTGATTCGGCAATTGCCTACGTTCACGGGTTGCTGTAAGTTTCACTAGACAAAGGAATTACAAGATTATAGTGGAGGAGGAGAATTATCTCTCTCTACTCAACTCACTCTCTCTGCTCCACTCACTTGCAACACACTTGCACTGCCCATTACACTCCAGCACTCTCAGCTCAGCACTACAATTGTTGCACTGCCACACATCCCATTTTATAGCATGGGATGGGAAGGAAAAGCTTGCAACAAGCCCATAGGCAAGCCACCAACAAGCAGCTTGCAATAGCCACCCTAAGGTTGTAGCTCGGCTGAAAATCTTTAGTCCCTAAATCTTGTCTCATTCTTTTTTCTTTGGCCACTTTTTGTTTCCACCCGTAACAATCTCCCACTTGGAGACAAATGAATGCACATGTCTTCATAGCAACTGTAACAATAACTTCAAGACCTGCCTTCAAGAGTGAAGCCCAACTGCAGCTACACACACCTTCCGTTTCTCAACAGTGACTACTTTTGTGAGCATATTTGCTGGGTTCTCAGTTCCTCAAATCTTCTCAAAGATCAACTGTCTACCATCGAGAAGAGACTGAATAAAATGGTATCTCAACTGTATGTGTTTCATCATGGAATGAAATGCTGGATTCTTTGCAAGAAAAATAGCACTCTGACTATCACTGTGTAGAATGCCATTTTCATGCTTTTTACCCAATTCTTCCAAAAAAGATTGTAGCCAAACCACTTCCTTTCTAGCTTCAGTTATAGTAACATACGCTTCTGTAGTTGAAAAAGCAACAATCTTCTGCAACTTAAAAGCCTAACATACAGCTGTACCACCCAGAGTATACATGAACCCAGTAGTACTCTTCCCACTATCAACGTCTCCTGCTAAATCAGCATCTACATATCCCTGTAGCTTTAAACCTGTATTTGTAAAGCATAATGACGTATCTAAAGACCCTTTTAGAAATCTCAGAATCCATTTGTCTGCTTTCCAATGCTGCTTTCCTAGATTTCTAATGTATCTGTTCATAGCTCCCAATGCTTGTGCAATGTCCGGTCTTGTGCAGACCATAACGTACATACTACCAATAGCTGATGCATAAGGAACCTTACTTATGTATGCTTGCTCTTTTTCTGTCTTTGGAGACTGCTCCTTGGTTAGTTTGAAATGACTACCCAAAGGTGTGCTTAATTGTTTTGCTTTGTCCATGTTGAACTTATTGAGTACATTCTTCACATAATCCTCATGGAAAAGTTTTAGAGTACCATTGGCCTTGTCCCTAATGATTCTTATACCAAGGATTTGTTTTGCTCCCAAATCCTTCATTTCAAACTGTTTTGACAACTACTTCTTTAGCTTATTGATCTCCTCAATACTAGATCCTGCAACGAGCATATCATCCACATATAACAGAAGGATAATATAGGAATTGTCAAAATTCTTTACATATCAACAATGGTCTGCCTGCAACCTTGTGAACCCGTTACTGCACATAAAGCTGTCAAACTTCTTGTACCATTATCTTAGAGCTTGTTTCAGGCCATACAAGCTCCTTTTCAGTTTGCAAACTGGGTTTTTCTTTCCCTGTACCTCAAATCCCTGTGGTTGGTGCATATAAATGTTTTCCTCCAAATCACCATGAAGAAATGCAGTCTTCACATATAACTGCTCAAGATGTAGATTATCTTCAACCACAATTTCCAGTACTAGCCTAATTGTGGTCAGCTTCATAATTAGAGAAAACATATCTGTGTAGTCATCACCTTTCTCCTATTGAAAGCCCTTTACAACCAGCCTGGCTTTATAATGCTTGCTGCCATTATGCTCTTCCTTTATCCTATACACCCATTTGATATGCAAAGCTTTTTTGTCTTTTGGTAGCTTAGTCAGCTTCCATGTCTGATTAGACTTGAGTGAGTCCATCTTATCTTGCATGGATGTCTTCCACTTGTTCGAATCTTCAATTTGCAAAGCTTCGTCGTAGCTTTCTGGCTCACCATTATCAGTTAGCAGAATATAGTATATAGATGGTGAGAAACGCTGTGGTGGCTTGATATTCCTTGAAAATTTTCGGACATCAGTAGTGGGTGTATGTTGTTCATCCTGTGGGTCAACATTTTCTTGATCTCTAGTCTGATTAGTACTTGGAGAAACATTCAAGTCAACGAATTCAGACTTCTTTGGCTCTTCCTCTGATTCTGCTTTTGACCTGTCTTAATTTGTACATAACCTGTTCATTGAATGTTATATTTCTGCTTCTGATGATTTTTCAATTTTGAACATCCTAAAACCGATAACCGAATTCTTCACCCCCATAACCAAAGAAGAAGCATTTTCTAGACTTGGCTTTTATATTGTTACAGATAGTAAAATCAATGTGAATATAAGAAACATAGCCAAAGACTTTCAAATAGGACATGTTTACCTCCGTTCCGCTCCAGACTTCCTCAAGTATCTTGAAGTTCAGGGGAACTGACGGACCACGGTTTATCAAGTAAGTTGCAGTGTTAACTACATCAGTCCAAAAACATTCTGGCAATCCCGTATTCAGCCTCATGCTTCTAACACGTTCATTAAGGGTTTTGTTCATACGTTTAGCTACGCCATTCTGCTGTGATGTCTCGATAATAGTCTTCTGAAATCTAATCCCATTTGCAGCACAGAAATTCCTGAATCCTCCGTCTACGTACTCTCCATCATTATTTGATCTCAAACATTTCAACTTTAGGCCTGTTTCATTTTCAACCATGGCCTTCCATTTATTGAATGTGTGAAATGCATCATGTTTCTTTTTCATAAAGTAAACCCATACTTTCCTGCTTGAATCATCAATAAAGGAAATGTAGTACCGTGAACCTCCAAGGGATACACTGGAGAAAGCCCCCACAAATCAGTGTGTACAAACTTCAACTTTCTAAACTTTGGACTTTTTATTCTTTTCAAGAAACTGACCTTTTTCTACTTCCCGAAAATCCAGCCTTCACACATGTCGAATTGAACTGACTTCAGTTGAGGTAGTTTCCCTTTGGATAAAAGTACTTTCATTCCTTTCTCACTCATGTGACCAAGCCTTTGGTGCCATAGGTTAATATCAGCGTTTGCATCAGCAACTGCAACTATATCTCTTGTACTTGAGGTCATATACAAAGTACATGTTTTAGTTCCGCGAGCTTCTACCATAGCTCCTTTTGTGATCTTCTAAGTGCCACCGACAAACGTTACTGCATGCCCAACAACATCAAGTTGTCCCATAGAAATCAAGCTCCTCATCAGCTTGGGGACATGTCGAACCTTTTATATCTTCCATACAGACCCAATAGGCACTTTGATGTGAACGTCTCCTAAGCCTACTATATCCAATGCTTCTCCATCTGCTAAGTACACCTTCCTGAAATCACCTGTCACATAGTTTTTCATGATTTTCGATATGCAGTAGTATGTAATGAGGCTCCTGAGTCCAACACCCAAGAATCAATGGGGTTGTCAACTAAAAGGAGCAAAATATTTCATAGTTCTTCTGTTACAGCATTAGCAGAGTCATTCTCATTCTTCTTCTTTTGTGGCTTTTTGCAATTCTTCTTGAAGTGGTCTGGTTTATCGCAATTCCAACATTTTGGTTGTCTTCTTGGTCTGGATTTGCTTCTGCCTCTTTTAGAACTTGATCTACCCCGATTTGAATTTCTGTCAAATCTTTTGCATCCCGTCTCCAGGCAGAACCAGAAGTTGAGCATTCACATGCATCCTTCATGCGAACCTCTTCTCTAAGAATCTGATCTTGAATATCCTGGTATTTGAGTTTGTTTTTGCCTAAAGAATTGCTGATAGCTGTTCTCATAGCCTCCCAGCTGCTTGGCAATGAGACCGGAGCAATCAACGCACATTCCTCATCACCAAAATCAATATAAGCAGAGGATAATTGATTGATGATGGTATTAGCTCATTTGGATGTTGAATGACTGGAGTACCTTCCACCTATTTCAAGTAGAACAACTTCTTCATCATATGTACCTTGTTATTGGCTGATGGCTTTTTGTACATATATGATACAGTCTTCATTAAATCTGCTGTGGTCTTTTCTATTACCACGTTATGTGCAACAGATCTTGATAGTGTTAGTCGAATGACTCCTAGCACTTGTTGTAGACATCCATTTTTGACCATGAGTATGGTCATGAATGGTTGCCTATGATTAGAGGTGAAATAGGGTGTCAAAACCCTAAGTTGCCAGTTTTACCCTTTGTGGGTAATTAGGTAGAGGTCATTATCACATGTAAGTTTTTAGGTCAGATTGAGTCGGTTCTTTTTGCATTAGGTTTTTAGAGAATCTAGGAACATCCCTGCAAAATTTCATGACATTCTGAACCAGGTTTGATAGAAAATAAGGTCTTTTGTGACTGAAGGGCAGTTTTGTCCTTTGAATCACAAAAGTCCTGAATGATTGTCGATCTTGTCTCGAATCACTTCAAACACTTCTTAAAACATGGAGAATCGAATCACGATCGTTTTGACGCTTGAATCGTCAAATTTGGACTTAAAACGGGCCCAACGAGCCTGCATGTAGTGTAGAATAATGAAATTCACTCTGTCCCACATCGGAAAAGTGAAAAGCTTGCTATAGCTTTGTGAACCTATAAATAGAGGACCCTGAAATCAGTTACAACACACAGTATAAGCTATAGAGAATTAGCTTGGAGAGTAGAGGCTTGAGCAATTGCACAAGCCTCCCCGA
>JAESVK010070389.1:0-20143 GCA_017140935.1 Hamamelis virginiana
GTATTGCTCTATCTTCAATGAAGGAAGATATTAAATCAATTGAAAATGGTCTTGATGTGAATGATGATGAACTTGCACTGTTTGTTAAACAATACAAAAAATATCTCAAAGCTAAACAAGGTTTTTCAAATCAAAATAAAAAGTTTGACAGAGGTCAAGGGACATCATCAGCAAAAGTTGACAATAGGAATTCAAAAACTGGAAAAGAATGTTTCAATTGTCACAAACCTGGTCATAGGGCTGCAGAATGTCCTGAAAAGAGAAGAAATCAAAACAAAGCTCATAATGCTACCTTGAGTGATAGTGATGAGGAGAATAATACCTCTCACGAGAATGAGTCTGAAAATGAGGAGGATAATTTCACTGCTTTTGTTGTGACCACAAATTCTATGTGTGAATCCACTTGTGTTCAAAAACCCCCAAGGTTGGAGAACATTAAGTTCATGTACTGGAAAATCAAGATGAAAATTTTTCTAGAATCCATTGATGTTAATGTGTGGAGAAGTGTGGAAATGGGTTGGTCACATCCCATGTTAAACACTGATGGTGAACTCATCTTGAAACCTCTTGAAAATTGGAATCGGGATGAAATTGAATCTCAAAATTGGAATAAAATTGGTTTCAAATTTATATGTGAGGCTCTAAATGATCATGATCTTAAGCTAATTGAAAATTTTGAAACATCAAAACAAGCTTGGGATCATCTTGTGATTGTTTATGAGGGAAGCATATGTGAGAAAAACCATAGACTAAATAGTCTATTGAATCAATTTGATGTTATCAAGATGAGTGACCATAAAAGTTTTTGTAATTTCCACACAAAACTCTGTGACATTGTAAATTCCTTGAATGACTTAAGAGAAAAAGTGGATGATTCAAAAATTGCTGACAAAATTGTGAAATCCTTGTCCTTTGAGCTCTCTATGAAAGTTGTTGAGTTTGCTAATTGTCAAGATATAAATTCTATTGTTCTTAATGATCTTATTGGTGCTTGTATGTGTTTGGATAATCAATTGTCTGATGTTACTTTTGAAAATGAGTTGAAAGCTTTTGTTGTGTCTTTGGAAACACATGAGGTGTCATCCAACAAAAAGGATATAGATGACTTAGAGTTATTGCTAGGAGTGTCTAGTGATGAGTCTGAAAGTCTAGAGGATGATGAAACTGAGCTTCAAAAGGCCTATGATAACCTGTATGAAGAGGCATTTCAACTGAAAAAGAAAAATGTGTCATTGGCCTTGAAAGCCAAGTCTGATGAGAGTGAAATTGAGATACTCAAAGAAGAGCTGAAAAATCATGTGGTTCACATACAAGATGTGAAAACTGAAAAATTTGCTTTGAATGATAGACTTATTGTTTTGAAACAGGATAATGAATCTTGTGTGTCAAAAGTGAGTGAGTATCAAAAAGAAGTAAAGAGTCTTGAATCAAGACTCAAGTCAGAAATTGAGAGTAATAGTTGTTTGTGTTTGAAGATTAGAAATCTTGAAAAGGAATTGGAATTAGCAAATGAAACATTGTTGAAATTGTCCAATGGGAGTAAAAAATTGGATCACATTCTTAGCATTGGGAAGTCCTTTAGTGATAAATCTGGACTAGGCTATGTTGGACCATCTAGTGGTCCATCAACCTCAGGAACCAAGTTTGTTCCTTCTTCCAAGTCATCTCTTGAAAATGAGACTTTGTCTCAACCTAGTCATAAGAGGACTCACTTCAATCCAAATTCCTTCAAGAAGATTCCCACATGTCACTCTTGTGGTGTTGTAGGACACATAAGACCTAATTGTCCTAGAAAAGGTAAAACCCAAGTGAAGAGTGTCTCTCAAAAGAAAGTGATTTGTCATCACTGTGGTGTCATTGGTCATTCAAGACCAAATTGTTTCAAGTTGATGAATAGGGGTCGAGTTAGGCAATTCTCACCTACTTATCATCATTGTGGAAAAGTTGGTCATATTAGACCAAATTGTTTTCTCCTTCACAAAAATCTTGAGTTGTCTAGACCAAGAAGTGCTCCTAGGTTAAAAGTTGATTTGGGATCAAATAGAAAGCTACCTAAGTTGCATGAGGTTAAGACAGGGAATAGAGTTTGGGTAAGAAAGGAGAGTCTTAAATGTAATGTCGTGCACACTGCCTTGAGGGCAAAAGAGAGTAAACAGTGGTATTTTGATAGTGGTTGCTCTCGTCATATGACAGGTGACAAATCCTTATTTGTTCACCTTGAAAAGTGTAATGGAGGGACTGTCACTTTTGGTGATGGTAATAGATTAAACATTCAAGGTAAAGGGATTGTTGAATCTCATGGCTTTCCTAAGCTTGAAGATGTTCTTTTTGTTGATGGTCTTAAAGCTAATCTCATTAGCATTAGTCATCTTTGTGACAGTAATTTTTCAGTGAACTTCACTAAGACTACATGTCGTGTCTTTGGTAAAGATGGGAAGTGTGTTCTTGAAGGAAAAAGAACAAGTGACAACTGTTATGGAATAGTTCCAAATGAGTCTCTAGTTTGTAATAGAGCCAAAGTTGATGATGTTGAGCTTTGGCATCAACGTCTTGGTCACATAAATTTCAAAGATCTCTCGAAATTGTCAAAAAATGAAATTGTTAGAGGAGTTCCTAAGTTTGACAAAATTGAGGAAAGTGTATGTGGACCATGTCAAAAGGGCAAACAAATTAGAGTGTCTCATAAGAAAACAAGTGGTATTAACACATTTAGACCTCTAGAACTTGTTCATGTTGATCTCATGGGTCCAATGAGAACTGAAAGTTTAAGAGGAAAGAGATACATTTTTGTGATGGTTGATGATTTCTGTAGATTCTCTTGGGTAAAATTTTTGAGAGAAAAATCTGATTGTTTTGAAAACTTCAAAGCCTTGTGTAGGCAGCTTCAAATTGAGAAAGGATGTACTATCAATCAAATCATTAGGTTAAGAAGTGATCATGGAAGGGAGTTTGAAAACTCTGAGTTTAGTGAATTTTGTGACAGTGAGGGCATTAATCATGAATTTTCTGCCCCCAAAACACCTCAGCAAAATGGTGTTGTTGAAAGGAAAAACAGAGTCATTCAAGAAATGGCTCGTGTCATGCTTTTGAGCAAATCTTTAGCCAAACATTTTTGGGCTGAGGCTGTCAATACTGCTTGTCATATCATCAATAGAGTTTATGTGAGGCCTCACACCCAATGCTCTCCATATGAATTATGGAAAGGAAAGAAACCCAATTTGAAATATTTTAGAGTCTTTGGAAGTAAATGTTACATTCTTAGGGTTAGAGAATCCTTAGGAAAATTTGACTCTAGGAGTGATGATGGTTTTCTTCTAGGATACTCCACAAACAGCCGTGCCTATAGAGTATTCAATCTTAGGACATCTACTGTGATGGAGTCGATAAATGTGGTCATTGATGATTTAGTGAGCAAAGAAATTGACAAATCTGTAGATGTTGAAGATGAATCATTTAATGCTCCTTCCTCATCAAAATATGATATGGAGGTTGTTAATGTTCAAAGTGAAAAAGGTAGTGATGATCAAGGGACAAATTCTACACCTGTTGATGATTCAATTCCTTCAAACTCTTGGTCCAAAAGATATCATCCTAGTGAGAATATAGTGGGAAAACCTGAAGTTGGAGTTAGGACTAGGAGTCAAATTGAGAATGAGATGACATTTCTGAGTTATACTTCTAAGATTGAACCCAAAAATGTCAAAGAAGCCTTGCTTGATGAGGAATGGGTTCTTGCCATGCAAGAAGAGCTTCATCAGTTTGTCAAGAATGATGTTTGGGATTTAGTTCCTAGACCATCAAATAAGAATGTCATTGGAACTAAATGGATTTTTAAAAATAAGACTGATGAATCTGGTGTCATTGTTAGAAACAAGGCTAGGCTTGTTGCACAGGGGTATACTCAGGAAGAATGTATAGATTTTGATGAAACTTTTGCTCCTGTTGCTAGACTTGAGTCTGTTCACTTGTTGTTATCTGTTGCATGTCATCTCAATTTCACTCTATTTCAAATGGATGTGAAAAGTGCCTTCTTGAATGGATTTCTTCAAGAAGATGTGTTTGTGGAACAACCTAAAGGGTTTGAAGATCCACATCATCCCACTCATGTCTACAAGCTGAAGAAAGCCTTGTATGGTCTCAAACAAGCTCCAAGAGCTTGGTATGAGAGGCTGACATCATATCTTCTAAAGAGGGGTTTCACTAGAGGAAGTGTGGATAAAACTTTGTTCATAAAATCTGTGCAAGGGTCAATTGTTGTTGCTCAAGTGTATGTTGATGATATTGTTTTTGGATCAACTTTGAATACACTTGCTCATAGTTTCTCTGAAGAGATGAAGAGAGAGTTTGAAATGAGCATGGTTGGTGAATTAACTTACTTCCTAGGGTTGCAAGTTAGACAAATGGATGATGGGATCTTTGTTTCCCAATCCAAATATGCTAAGGAACTTGTCAAAAAGTTTGGACTTGAAAGTGCTAAACATGCTAGGTCACCAATGAGCACTAGCACAAAACTTTCCAAGGATGAAAGTGGAAAGGATGTAGGTCAAACCTTATTTCGAAGCATGATAGGTAGCTTGCTCTACCTTACAGCTAGTAGACCTGACATTTCATACAGTGTTGGAGTTTGTGCTAGGTTCCAGTCTAATCCTAAAGAGTCTCATCTTCATGCTGTCAAGCGAATCATTCGCTATGTGAGTGGCACACAGGGTTATGGTCTTTGGTATTCGAGGGATACCAATCTTAATCTTGCTGCATATTCTGATGCCGACTGGGCTGGAAATGTGGCTGACAGGAAAAGCACCTCTGGAGGTTGCTTTTATGTTGGAAATTCCTTGGTTTCTTGGCACAGCAAGAAACAAAATTCCATTGCTTTGTCAACAGCTGAAGCTGAATACATTGCTGCTGGTGCATGCTGTGCACAATTGTTGTGGATGAAACAAATGTTGAGTGACTATGGAGTCAAGGATTCAAGTTTAGTTGTATTTTGTGACAATGAGAGTGCAATCAATATTTCCAAAAATCCTGTTCAGCATTCTAGAACCAAACATATTGACATAAGACATCACTTCATAAGAGACTTGGTTGAAAACAAAGTGCTGTCTATGCAATTTGTAGCATCTACAAATCAACTTGCTGATCTTCTCACAAAACCTCTTGATAATGCTAGATTTGAATACTTGAGAACAGCATTGGGGATCTGTATGATTGATTGAAATTACTGTAGTGCAGGATACATGCATGATAATCACACTGAATATGAGTTTATCTTGGTTTTATCATGTGCACTTAATATCATCTCCCTATTGTATATTGCTCAATGTGAGTGAATCTGAAAATCTCTTGCACTATTGGTCTTGATTGTGTTGATTCTGTGATATAAGTTTCATGTTGTAGGAGTCAAATGGGATGATCATTATTCTATGTATTTGTGATTTAGATTGACCTATAAGTAGTCCGTACTACCTTCTCTTCAAGTATGCACTTTATTTTTGGGTTATGGGATTTATCACTATATACCTTCATTCCCAATAAATTTGGCTCATGGTTAAATTTGCCTTATATTTCAAATGAAAGGGAAATATTCTCATGAATTGAAGAAGAGAATTGATCTTCTTTCAAATCCACTGCCTAGAAATCAAATTATATTGAAGAGGAGAATTGATCCTTCTTCCAATTCTGTGATATGAAATCCTATCTTGAAAAGCTGTCATGCTTATGCTCAAAAGTTCTCTCTAAAATACTTGCTTATCCTGTTTCATGATCTTCTTGTGTATTCTCCGGGATTCCTTGTTCAGCTTTTTGATTTCTTGATGAGGAGTTAGTTGTGCTTACCTACTTGGTTTGACTTCTATATTCACAATCATTGCATAATTTTTCAAATCATTTTGAGTCTACAGCATCTAATTTATACATGGTTATGAATTGATCTAACCATTGCACACACTCCCTAGTTTGGATTCTCATATTACAATTGTCAATCTTGTGATGATATGCATTTTGCATGTTGGTGATAATCATTGGTTACTCATATCCATGATTTTTATCATGTTTGTAGCCTACATTCTCAGTTTCTTGTCAGTTTAAATCTTGGTCTACAAATTTGTGCACAATGATGTGTCAATAAGTTTTGTTCCTTGCTCCAATCTTGTTTTGAACTGCCTCTTATTCATTGGTATACAATTATCCTTGCCTCTAAGTCTTCACTTCTCAAGATGTTTTTGGTAATCAAACTGTTTTCATGTGTTTTTCACTTAGTGGATCGATCCACCACTGATCTGGATCGATCCAGAGGGCATTTCATTTTTCTTCATGCTGCATTGAAGCTTGGTGGATCGATCCAGCCCTTGCCTGGATCGATCTAAATCAATTTGGCACATTTTGGCTCAAAACATGCATTCTGTATCTGCAAATTGGATCGATCCAGCTCCACCTTGGATCGATCCAGAGTTGTTTTCCATTGCCTTTGTCTTGTGCTCAGGCTTAGTGGATCGATCCAGTCCTTACTTGGATCGATCCAACTTCGAGGAATTTGATTATTTAGGGCAAATTTCAAAGTGCACTGTTCACTTTCTCCCGCATTTTTCAGTCTTGTGAGCTTTCTCTCTTCTCTGTCTTCTCTGTTCGAAGTATTTTTCACTCATTCCAATCATTTTCTCTCACTATGAGTACATCATTGCTTGACATTTGTGTGCTATGCCTCAGATTTCTATGGATTCGGGTGGTCATCTTCACCATGACTGGTGGTGAAGGGTCTAGGCATGGAGGTTCATCCTCCAAAGGGAAGGGCAAGGCCCCCGCTGCCAAAAAGAGGAAGAATACTCCTCTCTCTCCTCAAGAGCAAGCGAACCTTCCAAATCCACTCACTGTTGAAGAACCACTTGTCGAGGAACCCTCTTTTGCACATGCCAAGCTCACTAAGGAGGAAGTTTATGAGCGGCGTCCCGTCATTTGTGAGCGTCAAGTAATTCCTAAGGGTATGACTGACACTCTCTTCATTCAAATGATTCAATTTCATAAGTTAGGTCGCTTTTTTGAGCCCATTAAGTTATTTATTCCCTCGCTTGTCAAGAGTTTCTACATGGGTGTCCACACTGTGAACACCGAATCATTTGAGATTGTGTCTAGGGTTAGAGGGAAGTCTATCACTGTGACTCCACAGATGATAGCTAATTATTTGGATGTGCCCATGCCTCCTCCTAATTCACCATCATTTTCTTTTGATAATGAGTCGAATGTGAGTGATGACCTTCTTGTCCACTCTTTGTGTACCTCTGCCGGGTTAAAAAATGGGAAATTCGTTCAAGGGAACCTCAAGGAAGAATTTCGTGCCTTGAACATCATTTTATGGTGGAATTTATTTCCCGGGGGTAGTCGAGTCCATTTTGAGCACTCCAAGGCTCGTTTGTATTATGCCTTCATGAATGGCGCTGTCATCAACTTTCCCAAGCTTATTTGGGGTACCATTCGTATTGTGGCTCGCGCTCATGAGGTCAAGACGACCTTGCCGTATGGAGCCATGATCACGGAGTTTTGTAAGAAGTTAGGGGTGAAGACTTCTCCATCTGACAGGCCCGAGAAGCCTACTCGTGGCCCCATTGATTTGGCGTGCATTAATCGCAGCCGTGGACATACCTCTACTCCTGGAGGTGACTCTAATGAGGATGCTCCTCCTGCTCTTGCTCCTGCTGCTGCTGCTGCTGCTGCTGCTGCTGCCTTTGATGCTCCACCTCCTGTTTACCCCATGACTATAGCTGGTCTTCATCAGCGCATTGCAGCTTTGGAGGTCAGTCAGGCTCGCACTGATGCGAAGATCGACCACCTCATTTCCCTCTTCACTAGTCAGCGTTCTGATGCTGCCGGTGGTTCAGGCTCGGGGTATACTGCACCGTCCTCCCCTCGCCTTGACGACAGTGGCCTTGGATTTGATCCATCCATCCTGTGATCCCTTTGTCTGTTTGTGACAAAAAGGGGGAGAGTTTTTGGGAGTTTATGTTAGTTTATGTTTAGCTTGTTTGTAGGTTTGTTAGTTTTTTTAAGGTTGTTTGGTGGGAAAATATGTATTTTGTAACCTTGACTGGGTTATCTTTTGAAAAGATCTGTTGTAATGAACTAATTGATGAAATGAACTGATTGTTGAACTTACCTTGATTATCAATACAATTTGGTGTTTTATGGATGTTTGTAGCATTGTTCTCGCTTGAATATTTCATATTTTTGTCAATATGCTACTTTACATATTCAGTTCATTTTATGCTGCATAAGGTTGTTTGTGAAGCGTGTGCAGGTTTAACAGATCAAGATTGATGTGAAATGTATGATTCCTCAGTCATGGTTGGTTTTAGTTTTGTTTTGTTTATACGATTGTACAAGTGAGGGGGAGTGAATCTTGTTTCAAGGTTTCTTAGATTCATTTTCCTGTTTTTCTTGTTTTATATTTTGTTTTGTCACGAAACTGCCAAAGGGGGAGATTGTTAGGTTTAGTGTTTGTGTGTTGGCTAGTTTCGTTTCAAAACTTGGTTTGGGTTTGTACATTTATAGATGTGTACTGATGATCTCAAGTGAAGCCGTGGCAAAATGATTCTATATCTTCATGGATTAGGATGGTAAGTGACCTAGTGACCTAAGGTTTGAACCTAGGAGGTTAGATTCCATCATATGCATGTTCAAACTTGTAAAAATTAGGGTTTATGAATACCTGGATCGATCCAAGGTTGATCTGGATCGATCCCATGTTTTGCAACTGTGAAAATTAGGAAGTTAGGAATGCTTGGATCGATCCAAGGTTGACCTGGATCGATCCACTGTTTGCACCTTCAAAATGCATATTTGAAAGAACTTAAATTGGCCAAGTTGGATCGATCCAAGCCTTGGCTGGATCGATCCAGTTTCGAGTTAAACTTCTTACAGAATGGTGTTTTTTGGTCCAATTCAATTTGGATCGATCCAAGCCTTGCCTGGATCGATCCAAGTTCGTTCAAACCCTAATTTTACCTAATTTAACCCTGTTTTCTCATTGGTTACTGTTGTTACTATAAAAGGAATAGGTCACTCGAGATTCCAGGGACCTCAGCCGCCAGAAATCATTTCCATTCTTAGACCTAACTTATTTCTTCACTTGATGGCTGTTGTTCTTCTTTTCTAAATTGAGTATGAGCTTGAATATTGATCATTTGATTATGAACCTTCTTAGAATGGATTAGAAACCTTGGAAACCACATTTACATACATGGAGTGAGAATCATCTGTGGAGATAGGATCATTCTCATGGCTCTTGGATGAAGACATCAAGAGTGAGACTACTTGTGTAGTTGATGAGCAAGCTTTGAAGAAGGAGGACTCAATGGACTGAGTTGAGGAGATCTCAGTACACTAGGCCATGGGTTGGTGAGATAGAGTGTATGGTATAATCTCTGTAACTCTTCTTTCATAGTGGATTGCTCTTGTTCTCCCGTGGTTTTCTCCCGAAAGGGTTTCCACGTATATTGTGTGTTCAATCATTATTTGTTGATGTGATTTCAAACTATCAAGAAGGATGGAATGATTCTTGTGTTCATGGATCCCTCTTGATAGTTAATTCATTCTGTGTACTTTGATATATATGTTTCTTGAGTGTGGCTGATTTATTTCATACTTGTTACTTGATTTTAAAAGTTTTGAAAATCGTGTGATCTAGTAGGGATTAGGTTTTTCACTTTGCATTAGTCCATGTAAACTGTCTTTAGGACACATACCCTACATCGCCCGATCACACACTTTTGTAATGTTATGCTGCCGAATTGACCCCCCGGTTTTGTCTAAGCCTTGATTGTGAAGTGTGTAGAACCGCTAGGACCTGGGATTGTAGGCCTAGACCTCATGAAATGCCCTAAACTCTTAAGGGAAGTATCTCCAAAGAGTTAAGGTACTTGATGAAGGCTTAGTACCCTACATATCTTTGGACTTAGGACTATGGTAGTGTTATGCTAGTGATGTCCGTTTATAGGTCTTAGGAGAGTTTGAAGTGTGGGCTTTAGGCCCAGGTCTGCAATGAGATTGAGATGTGAGTTTAGGAGTTTTTGATTCCTGCTGGGGCTTTAAGTCCACTTTCATAAGATAGAATGCGAGAGAGTGAGGTTGATGTGTGGGCCTTAGACCGATACTCTTGTGAGCATGTGAGATTGTCCTTATTCATCATTTTTCACACTGGAAGTTCTTAGTTGATTCAAACATTTTCCTTTTTCTAGCCTTCTGGCTTGGCGTCGTGATTCTAGCGGTCGGTTGTTTAAGGGCTTACCTGTCGATTCAAAAATGTCTAGTAACGAGGATCATACCCCTATTGCCATTGGAACTAGTGGAAAGACGACTGATGAGAAAATCGAGGCACTCTTAAAAGTGGTCCAAGAGTTAGTTCACCGGAAAGAAGAGGAGGATAAGGTGCGAGCCCGTACTAATCCCTTGTTTGAGAATGTTGATGAAGATGAATGTTTTCTTAGGCCTAAAACAATCGTCGAGCCCACTAGGCCTTGTGCAGAATTTGTTCAGCCTGTTCATCTGGATAAAGAACCCAAGCCTAAGACGCCTGCTTTCTTTTCCACTGAGCCCATAATGGAGTAGCAAGGTCGAAGCCCTGAAAAAAGCATTGAAAGGTATTAGGAAGTCTGATGATCTAGTAGACATGTCATCATTATCTCTGTTCCCTAAGGCCCGTATGCCCACTCATTTCAGAATGCCTGAGTTAGAGAAGTTTGATGGAATGGGTTGTCCTAAAACCCATCTGAAGATGTATGTGAGAGCCATGCACCCACGAGGGGCTGATGATGACCTGCTAGCCCAAATGTTCCATGAGACATTAGCTGGATCTGCTCCGAAATGGTTTTTGTCACTGGATGAGTCTAGAATGAAGACATGAGAGGATGTATGCACTGAGTTCAGCAATCATTACCGGTATAACACAGAAGTTGATGTCATTAGAAGGGACTTGTAGACTACTAAACAGGAATCGAGGGAAACTTTCTCTGCTTTCCTCACCTGCTAGAGAGCCAATGCTTCTAAAATGGCTAACCGCCCTGAGGAAGAAGAACAAATCCGCATGATAGTAAAGAATTTGCTCCCAGTTTATCACAAGCACATGTTTTTCCAATATCTCCCAAATTTCCGAGCTCTAGTTGCTGCTGGTACCCAAGTGGAGGACGCTCTAGCCGATGGAGCTCTCCGAACCGATGAACCCTACAAGAACCGCCGACCTGTCATCAATGGGAAGGCCACTGAAGTTAATGCCATATCTCAGCCTGCTTCATTTACCCAACCCTTTTCTTTAGGAAATAAACCATCCAGAAAATTCATCGAGCTCTATATGCAATTGGAAAAAGTCATCGAGAAGTTAAAAGCTCGAGGCTTGTTCCAACCTCTGGAACCCAGACCTACACCCAATCCACTACCCAGGAACTACAATGAGAATGAATACTGCCATTTCCATTAATCCAAAGGCCATATTACAAACCGTTGCTTCCGTCTCCGCTATGAAATCCAAGACCTCATAGACAACAAAACCATTTCCCCACCTTCTCAACCCAATGTCACCCAAAATCAACTTCCTACCCATGCAGTCCCACCACCCGCAAATATCAATGTTATCCATGCCGACCCTTATGTCCATTGTGAGCCTATCGGCCCTCACCCTTCATTCCCTACTTCCATAACTGAAATGTTTCATCACTATCAAGCCCGTGGGCTCATCACCCCATACAAGCCAAGATCCAAAAAGCTTTACTGCCAATACCATGCCACTTCCAGCCATGATACGGAATCTTGTGATACATTGCGGAATATAGTACAAGGGTTCATCGATCAAGGTCTGATTGAAATCCCTCAACCCTTCACTAGACCAATGGGGCTTTACCGTTCATGGAGACAGTTTGAGAAAAATACATTCCCAGGTTTTAGTTCGAATGGGCTTCCCAAGCCTCGCAAAATGGATCAGTTGTCAAAGAATAGTACTAGTCAGTGGGCTCTCAAAGAAAGGTTTGAAGCTAAAGATCCTTGTGTGGATTTGTTGACAGAAAGAAATGGGAGGTTTAGTTTCTACGTTCTCTACCCTGAAAAGTCTTGTGAAGCTGAGATGATAAAGATTGAACCCATTAGACCTAAAGCTGGAACCAAGAAAGCCTTTTCCAAGACTAGAACTAGCCAATGGGAGTTGTGAAAAAGATATGAGGCCGGAGACCCCGAAGTAGGCCTGTTAGGAGAACCTAGTGGAAAGTTCGACTTCTATGTCCTTTACCCTAAGATGGAGAAGCCTACCTTTGAAAAACCCACCTCTGAAGAACCCATTGCTCCTTCTGGTTGGGGTGATGACCCTGACTTACTTAAAGAAGACATTCTTGTGGCTCAGGATCAGCCCAAAGATCCAAACCTCATCTGTTTTGAGAAAACTAGCCAGAGTATCCTCAAGAAGTATTTCACAACCAAGATCACCGATATGAATGGGAAAATCCATTATCGAACTGTTTATCCAAGGCAACCATGGGTCACACAATATTTCAGATCAAGTTCGACTTCTGCCGAGTCTACCATATATGATGGGTCAAAGAATGAGATTGATATCATAGAGTGGGAAGATTTGATGAACACACCCGAGGAGATAGCATATATTTGGGCCAGTGATGAGGAAGATGTTAACCATGTCACTAGAGGAGGTCGTCATTTCAAGCCCGCCAACTTAGAATCCGACAATCCTTTGGGAGAGTTAGAAAGGTCTCAACGCACTGAAGTTCAAGAGGAAGAGGAAGAGATACTGAAACAGCTTAAGCATACCCAAGCCAACATCACCATCTGGGGACTTTTAATGGCTTCTCAAAAGCACAGGCAGACAGTACTCAGGCTACTCAACCAAGTTCAGATTCCCATCGACACCGAACGTTTAGTCAGTTTAGTCAGTCCAGTTCAGCATGGGCAGTCAATATCCTTCACAGAGTCAGACCTTCCGAAAAAAGGACCTCATTATTTGCAAGCTTTGTATGTCATGGTGGATACTATGGGCAAAAGAATTCCTACAGTTTTGATAGATAATGGGTCAGCCTTGAACGTATGTTCCCTCAGCACCGCCACTTCCTTGGGCATCGAACTGTCAGAATTCAAGCCGTCAGGGCAAACTGTGAGAGCATATGATAACACTCGAAGGGAAGTAGTCGGCATGGTTACTTGACCTCTAGTTATTGGGTCTGTTTTCTAAGTCGATTTCCAAGTGATAGATGTGCCTGCTTGTTTCAACCTTTTACTTGGTAGACCATGGATCCATCCAATTGGGGCTGTGCCTTCTTCCCTCCATCAAAAAGTTAAGTTCCCCTACAGAGGCTCAGTGGTGACATTAAAGGGAGATTCTGAGATCACACCTACCCGTGTGCCTATCTGCGAGATCAAGCTAGAGATTGAAGAGGTACCATTAACAGGCTTTGAATACATACAGTGTGTAGAGATTGAGCCAAGATGTAAAGAAAGAATGGTGTTAGACTGTAGTCCGTATGGGAATATGCAAGTGGGTCAGATCATGAAAAATATGAGCTTCTTTCCTGGAATAGGCTTAGGTCGTCGTCATCAAGGCACGCCTGGTCCCATCTAGTATCCCTCAGCAATTTATCATTTCGGATTGGGTTATCAAAGTACCAGAGTTGATAGGAAAGAGATGGCACAGAAAAGAAGAGAAAGACAGTTGGCCAAAGAAGAAGGACAAGTCCCTAACCTCACTCTGATACCTTACCGGCCCACTCTGAATGGGGCTTTTGTCAAAGAAGGGGATGATTTCCCTTATTATGGGTTCCCCGAGCCCATGTACATTGAAGAGTAGAAAGCTAGAGTTCCTGGGTTTAAAATTTTCTTCGACACTCCACTACCTCTCTCTCCAACTACCATTACAGCCGAAGAGCATACAGAGCTTGACTGGGTCGACCAATATTGATGAAGTCGCCATAGGGGCTATGTTCAAAGAGATCGCCTGCATCGAAGAACATGTTTATGAACCCGATCCTATCCTCCTCATTGAAGAAATCTCCAATCCATTGACCAACTGGAGCCTTGAGTATGAGCCTCGAGTTGAAGACTCGGTCGCAGAAAATTCACTCCTATCAGATGATAGCTTATAGGATTTCTATACCTTTTTTCATAGGATTGTAGAATAGGACTTTTTTTTTCTTTTTTTTTTTCAATAAAATCATCCCTCCCTTATTAAGAGGCGAATGATAGCTTAGTTTTTGTTATCCCTATTTCTTTATAATAAATAAAGTATTCATTTTTCTTCATTCTTTGCATTTGCAGCTTATCCCTTCTATCTTCTATGGGTGTACATGGCATGAACATAAATCCTAGAGAGGATGTTCCCCTTGAGTTTGAACAACGAAGGGAAGTGGAACATGCTCGACCTAATGTGGATGAATTAATATCAGTTAATTTAGGATCTAATGAATCGCCTAAGATAATTAACATTGGGGCAACTCTGTCACCACAAGAACAAGAAAAATTGGTAGGATTGTTGAGAGAAAACATAGAAGTATTTGCATGGTCGTACAAGGATATGTCAGGAATAGACACCAATATAGTACAACACTTTATTCCTACTAATCCGGGGGTTAAGCCGGTGAAGCATAAATTAAGGAGAATGAAGCCGGAGTGAGCACTGAAAATTAAGGATGAAGTAGTGAAGCAGATGAACGCTGGATTTCTCCAAGTAGTAGAGTACCCCGAGTGGTTAGCTAACATTGTGCCGGTACCTAAGAAGGATGGGAAGGTCAGAATGTGCCTAGATTTTCGAGATTTGAACAAGGCGTGCCTTAAAGATGACTTTCCGTTGCCACACATAGTTATCCTGGTAGATAGTACCGCCGGTCATGCTCTGTTATCCTTTATGGATGGGTTCTCGGGTTATAATCAGATAAAGATGGCCCCTCTAGATATCGAGAAAACATCCTTTATCACTCAATGGGGGACCTTCTGTTATCGAGTTATGCCCTTTGGCTTAAAGAACGCTGGTTCTACCTATTAGAGAATGGCAACCACCTTACTACACGATATGATTTATAAGGAAGTTGAAGTGTATGTGGATGACATGATCGTGAAGTCTAAGGATCGAGAAGGCCATTTTGAGGCTTTAGGTAAGTTCCTTCAAAGAATTAAGCAATATAACCTGAGATTGAATCCTCAAAAGTGCGCATTCGGAGTAACTGCGGGGAAGTTGCTGGGATTTATGATCACTCAGAAAGGAATAGAGGTCGACCCGGGAAAGATCAAAGCCATCACGGAGATGCAACCACCAAAGACAGAAAAAGAGATTCGAGGATTCTTAGGCAAAGTTCAGTTTATCAGTCGATTCATAGCACAGCTGGCCATGATTTATGAGCCTATCTTTAGGCTTCTTAAAAAAGATGTGCCCACGAAGTGGAATGACGAATGCCAAGAAGCCTTTGAAACCATCAAGAGATATTTGAGCAACCCACCAATCTTAGTTCCCCCGCGGCAAGGTGAGCCTTTGTTACTTTATTTAGCACTCACTGAAACTGCGATAGGAGCTATGTTAGCTCAGTATCTACCAGAATCCCGAAAGGAGAATGCGGTGTACTATTTGAGTAAGAAGATGACTGACTACGAGGTTAAATACGACGCATTAGAGAAGACATGTGTGGCATTGGTGTGGGTTACCCAAAAGCTCCGCCATTACATGCTGTCTTTTCAAGTGCAACTCATTAGTCGCATGGACCCTCTGAAGTACTTATTGGAAAAGCCAGTGTTATCCTATAGGATAGCCCGTTGGTTATTGCTATTATCAGAGTTCGAAATTCAATATGTGGTGCAGAAATCAGTGAAAGGGAGAGCAGTGGCAGAGTTTTTAGGAGAGCATCCATCGTCAACAGAAAGACCGTCTGAGTACTATTTCCCCGATGAAGAAATTCTAGAAGTAAGTAAAGAGCCTTGGAAAATATTCTTTGATGAGGCTCATAATAAGAGAGGATGTGGAATAGGCGTGCTGTTAGTCACACCAGAGAGTAACTTGATACCATTATCTGTCAGGTTATCCTTCGATGCCACTAATAATATAGCCGAATATGAAGCTTGTATCCTAGCATTGGAAGCTGCCTGGAATTGGGTGTGGAAGAATTGGAAGTATGTGGTGATTCCGCCTTGATTATATGCCAGACTAGAGGAGAATGGAAGACTCAGGATAAGAAGTTATTCCCTTACCATGAATATTTAGAGACTTTGGTGAAAGAATTCCGTCGGATTGACTTCTTTTATCTGTCCAGATTAAAGAATAAGTTTGCGGATGCCTTAGCCACTCTAGCATCTATGGTGAATATCCCTAAAGACAAAGGTGTAACTCCTCTCATCATCGAGTCTCGAGAAGAGCCAGCCTACTGTTGTGTTATCTAAAAAGGAGAGCCGAATGATGGAAAACCATGGTACTATGACATTCAGCAATTTGTAGAAAAAAGAGAATATCTGAAAGAAGCGTCATCCGTAAATAGAAAAACCATAAGAAGGTTAGCCAATCAGTATATCTTGTGTGGGGGGAAGCTATACCGGAGATCACGCGACGGGGTGCATATGTTGTGCGTCAATGAACAAGAAGCTGAAAAGATAGTGTTGGAAGTGCATGAAGGGGCTGGGGCTCCGTATATGAATGGATACATGCTAGCCAAAAAGATCGTGAGACTAGGGTATTATTGGTCAACCATGGAGAGGGATTGCCATCTACATGTTAAGAAGTGTCATAAATGTCAAGTGTTTGCAAGTGGAAAACATCAACCCTCGATGCCACTCACTACCATGTCTTCACCATGACCATTTGCAACATGGGGCATTGACATCATTGGTAAGGTAACTCCTGTAGCATCAAATGGACACGAGTACATCCTGGTCGCCATAGATTATTTCACCAAGTGGGTAGAAGCTGCATCCTACAAGACATTGAATGCTAAGCAAGTAGCAAGGTTCATACAGAATAATATCATCTACCGGTATGGAGTGCCCCATGAGTTCATCTCTGATAATGGACAGCATTTTCGAAAAGAAACTGAAGCGCTCTTACAGAAGTATAGTATCAAGCATCATCGCTCATCTCCCTATAGACCACAGACAAATGTGGCTGTTAAAGCAGCAAACAAAAATCTCAAGTTAATTATGAAAAATACCACCGAGACTTACAATGACTGGCATGAGAAATTACCATTGGCATTGTGGGGATATCGTACTTCAATTAGATCATCGACCGGGGCTACACCTTTTTCACTCGTATATGGAATGGAAGCAGTATTGCCTATAGAGTTAGAAGTCCCGTCATTAAGGATCACCATGGAGAGTCAACTGACAGAGGTAGAATGGGTTAGGAACCGGTATGAAGAGTTGGCTCTATTAGATGAAAGGCGATTGAGGGCACTTTACCACATTCAGGGGTATCAAAGAAGAATAACCAAGGCGTTTGGTAAGAAAGTGAAGCACAGAGGTTTGAAGAAAGGAGATTTAGTACTAAAAGAGATCCAAGCACCGATCCATGACCCGCGAGGAAAGTTCAAGCCCATATGGGTAGGCCCTTATATCATCAGAGAAATGCTGTCAGGCGGAGCCGTGAAGATTGCAGACATTGATGGGAATGAATTCTCTTAACCTACCTATTTGGATAAATTGAAGAAGTACCATATATAAAAAAAAAGATAAAAAATAAAAAAGTCCGCTAGGTAGAAAACATGAAAGGGCTGCTGATTGTTCCACAATCAAGCTTCGATTTACAGCATTCGAGGCTAACATTGAGAGTTTTTACACTGTAAGTACTTTGATTTGGTTGGTTTTTAGTCTTATGTATGCTTTTGTCTGTTATAGGTTAATTTCCACGGGAAAAGCCAAGTTTAGCAACCCAAAGGGAGCACATGAATGAAGTGGAACAAAGGTAGCATGCTAGGATGAACACCGAGCACGAAAAATAGCTAATTCAAAGTTAAAATGCAAAATAAGCTCAAGTCTATCAATAGGACACCATCCTTATCGATAAGGAAGCTCTCAGGATTGAAGATTATGCAGGTTTCCCACAGCTGCACTCATCACCTATCGATAAGGCACTAAGCCTATCGATAGGCCTATCGATAGGTCTAAGCCGGGCAGTTTCCTAAATTGATTAGAACTCATTTTTAGTAAGTTTGGATTTGGAAAATTGGGAGAACTCGGCAGGGAAAGGCTTGTACACTATTTAAAACACCTTTAGAGGTCTGAATACAAATGAATGAAGAGAAGCTTTATCTTTAACCTAAGAGAAAAACCTAGCCCTCCATGGTTGGAGGAGAGTTGTCACAGTTCTTCCTTCCTTCCATGTGCAACCAAGAATCCCTTGAGAATGAGAGAGAAGAGAGAAAGAGAGTCTAGCCTAGGTCTAGCCTAGGTCTAGCCTCCAAAAGATCCAAGATCCCCTCTAAACAGGCTTAGAGGGTGTATTTATAGTGTACCAAGACTCCTCCTCTGATAAAACTACCAAAAATAGGCTGAAAATAACTTAAAAAGTCGAAAACACGCTTCCCGAGGAGCCTCCTATCGATAGGCTTGAGACCCCTATCGATAGGATTGACCCCCTATCGATAGGGTAGCTTTCAACTGCAAAATTTCGACCCGAGAAGGCACCTATCGATAGGCCTATCGATAGGGTTTGGGTACCCTATCGATAGGACACTTTGAAACTCATCATGAGCCTCCCTAATTCAGAAACTAGACTTCCCAAGCTTTCTAACGATAGGTCGTACGTCGAAATCGGAGTCCGGATGAGGGAGATATGACCATTTGAAGTTGGAAGTTTTCGTCGGGAAAAAACTGCAAAACTCTAAAAGTCTCCAAATGGCTTCTAACACTTTTCTATCAACTTTGGCACATTAAATCCATCTCAAACCATCTTCCTATCATGTAATCCACCTTGAACCAAGCTCCTAGCATGCATAGCTCTCTCACTTGATCTCCAAGAGCTCCAAAATAGAATATTTGGCGGGTTTTCCTACAAAAAGCACAGAACACACGTTAACACTAAAACTAACTAAATCAAAGTACTTACGGTGTAAAACCATCGAAATTAGTCTCCGAATGCTGTAAAACGAAGCATGATTGTGATGCAATCACACCCTCCAACTTTGACTTTGCTAGTCCCTAGCAAACACTGAAACAATGAAAACTAAAAACAACAAGAAATCAAAATATTAAAAGAAACAAATTAAGTAAAAGCCACTTTCGCAGGGAATCGCGATTGCATTTAGCGTATGCAACAAGCCTTTAAACCCCTAGGTTCCCCCTAGTGGACGAGTTATAGTCTCGTGAGGGTTTGCAGAAATGACACCCACAAACATGACAATCTTAGTACATCCCCTTATTCACAAAGATCAAGAAAAACATATTTCAACACAATGGGCATACTAAGCAATCTAACTACTCATAAGTCATGAAATGCATTGAGCTAACACTACATAAGCAAACTCCTTGTGTAGTGAAGTGAAATCACGCAATTATATTCGGAACCATCAAATGATCATGCTTAAATGAATGAAAAGGATAAACAGAAGAATGAAGAGAATGACAACTGAGAGATAAGATACAAAATATAAGAAAACAAAGAAAAATAAAATCACTATGGAAAAAAAAAGTTTCAGAATGAATGGGGAATGAGAACAGAACTAACACACATATGCATAATAGATGGTAAAGATGCAACACAATCCAACATAAGCAATTCATGGAATCAAATAGGACTTTATTTGCTCAATAATGCCTTTTGGTTCAAGGATGGAAAACAAAAAGACATGTGATGGTTTAAAAACATGGTTTAGGTTCTCTACCCAACCATCACATACACAAAACCTAAAACAAGATAAGACACACATAAACTACTCTAAAAACACAAAAAAAATCATAACTTACACAACCCAACCCCCAAGGACTAAAAACAATGTACCATGCTCTATAGCAGAATTACTGAGTTCAAAGAAGATTGGAATATAAAAGTTTCTTGGGTTTTTATTTTTGCTGCATCATTCACTTTTGAACTTTCTCTCTCTCTCTCTTTTTACACACCCTCCAACTTGAATTAAGCTTTATATTTTCAGCTTTGAGAGGGGTAATACACAAGCAAACTTTTTTTTTTTTTTTTTTTTTT
>JAESVK010070390.1:0-23982 GCA_017140935.1 Hamamelis virginiana
GAGTAGAAAATAAATAACTCTAAAGCAAAGAGTGGGACTGAGGTGGCAGAGAGAGAATGACCAAACTAGGAGGTTTGGTCAAATTGAGAAAAATATTCTGATTTGGTGGCCTCAGTGTCAAATTGAGACAGATTTGATTCGAACAATCCAAAATGTAGTTGGGTCATTAATTAGGTCACCAAATAACCAACCAATATTGGGTAGTTTGGTTGCTATGAAGTCAAAACCAGGTTTGTATTTATGAAAATAAAATGGAAAACTTGGGCCTTAAAACTATTTTGTTAGCTTAATGTATGGAATCCCAAGCGAGGATCTCTTCCACTCTCTCATGTCCAAACACAACATTCGTTGTCATACAATTGATTCCTTGCGTAGGGGTTTTTCTTGAGCACTATCTCTCTCTCTCTCTCTCTCTCTCTCTATATATATATATATATATATATATATAATATTTTAATTATTTTAAAATATCTTTTGAAGAAAATTTGGGCCTTCCATGAATGAAGAGATTATTGCTTGATTTTTTAATATTCCTAAACTACCTTCTGAGTAAATTATACAATAGAGAACACAAATATAAAAAAACACACATTTTACCGTTGTACTAAAAAATAATAAAATAAGCAAAAACAGAAAAAAAAAAAAAAAGATTAGATATTAATTAAATATACAACTGTAAAAGTGCAACAAGGGCCAAATTCCTATTAATTTTTTAAAAAATTGTTTGGGTGATATATTTTTCTCACAAACCAAAGCCTTAGGATGTGAACAAAATTCCCTGCTCTTGGTTTCTTCTTCCTAACAGTATATTTATCCACAGGCTTTTACAATTTGTTGTAATCACAGAGCCATTTCCTTAGATTCTTCTCTTTTGCTGCTCTTTTCCAGCACTGCTTTCCATAAACAAGTACCTAAATATGTTTCGGTTCTCCTCGTCTCTTTCAAGATAATCCCTACTGATTAGATCTGCAATTCGCTTCTTGATCATCTTTACATCAGGCTGCACATTCACAATCCCAATCAATTAGCATTTTTGGTTTAGCATTCAGAGCTCTTCCACAAAACAAAACCCAAAAAAAAAAAAAAAAAACTATTTTTTAAACTAGTTACTTAAAAAATACCCAGACCTATCACTTCACTGACTTTAAAAAGCATTTTCAAAGTCTTGGCATTTTCAAAGCAGGATGGTAAATTGTAGTAATAAAACATGATTATGATTATCAACAGGACCTGTTTTTCGTAACTTCATACCTTGAACATGCTGCCTAATTGCTCAAGACACTCCGTGACTAGCTGTTGATGACCCAAAACTTTCCTACTCTTCATTATGCGCACAAGCGAGGCATCAATAGCATACCGTCTGTCCTTGTCAACATCTTCAACTACCTCTTTCCTTTCATCCACTGGTGGGAGAGGAATCTACAGTTGAGACAATTTCAAAAGTTTGTCAACTGTTAACATAAAAATCAACTGAAAAAGAAGAGGCTGAAATGATCACTGACCTTGATCCTCCTATTTCTGTCAGTAAACTTGGAGTTGAACTCAAAGTAATCAGTTGGAGAGATAGTCCTTGTGTTTGGCTCCTTATTCAGAATTTTGTACTTCCCACATGACAGGGAATGGAGCAATCTAACCAAATTATCATCCGTCAAGTTTAATTGAGTCATGATTTCTGAGTAACTCAATCTATCTGAAGCATTAAATAACAAGAAGGCTGCAGCCTGAGCGCAATGGACAACAGAAGTTCAGGGTTCCGCTCTCAAAAGTAAACAATGCAATCCATAAATTGAGCGAGTTTAATATTGAAAATTACCTGAGAAGTTGACACGGTCAGTTCGATAGTTTTCTGCTCAAACTTGCCATTAATTTTGCAAGTACCCAATGAATAAATCCATGTAAGTCTTCTGTGTTTCTTTTTTGTATAAAATTCCTTAAAAACTTCTACACACTTTACCTGAAACAAAATATTCAAAAAGAAAAAAAGTAGGCAACACCATCGTTTTTAATGCAAAGTTCTCATTAGCAGTGGAAAATTAATATTTCCACTTTATAGGAATACAAAGGTAGACGTTACCATCTCTGCAGGGAGATTAAGATCGAAGGATTTGTAACTTGGCCAAAATCCAGTAGATAGAACAGTAACCGTTAAATCCATCCCAGGATTTGCAATTGGGTTATTGCCAAGATATTCCTTAAAGTTTACCTGGTTTTCCCTTGCCAATGTCAAATCTGTGACCTGAAGAAGGAAAATGGATGCCAAACAAGATCTTGATTAATATCACAATTATATAGGATAAAAAAGCTTAGCCAAATAATCAAGTCCAACTCACCATCCCCTCCATCTTTGATGTGAACTGACCACCGCACTGCTGCTTCAGTTTTGTCAGAATAATCCCTTCATGGTAATCATTAGCACTCCCATAAAAAAGTAGACGGTGAGCAAGCTTTTTCCTGCCAGCAGTCAGACAACATACAATAAGTACAGAACTGTGTAAAACAAAAATTATTGTCCTTTTCAAAAGGATGGCTGAAACATGAAAGAAAATGAACACGCACACCAAAAATTAGATTTTACCTATAGAATTCAGCAAAAAGATCTTTGTCACTAACATATGCAAGCAGCTTCACTACCTGGAAAAAAAAAAAGGAAAAAGAGCAGAGTTTAATAGAGTAGTCAAATAAAAGTTTAAATAGGGAGAAAACAAAATAAAAAATAAAAAAATTTGGAGGCTACCTTCTCCAGTGTTTCTTCAATCACTTCATCGCTTAATCTCTCATTCCCACCCTTCTTGAGTATATTATCGCAAAATGTAGACAATAGTTCTGCACTAGAGCTTCCAGCTACACCCTTGTTGCAAAATATCTCAAAAGCCTCTTTTAGAGCCTAGTAAACAACCAAGAAAATGGACATTTTAGACAAAAAAATAAAATAAAAAATACAAGATCCAAACAATCAGTACAGCACTCTCCAACCAAACCTTGTGAAAAAGAGTGTTGTTTGAAAAGCAATCATTCAGATACACCATATACTTGTCATGCAGCTCAATTATTTTTCTGATAAGAACCTGGAAACAAACCCAATTAAGTCAATTTTCAACCTTTCCTTAGAATGCTCAAATCCTCAATGTACAGGTTAAGAGATGTACCTGTTCCTGTGAACCAACCACATGCTGTGCCTGCAGAAACATAGCTTTTAGCACTTAGTACCATAATCACTGATAAAGCAATAATTTTATGACTGACCAGTGCATAAATTACCACTAATTATGTATCAAATGAATAAATAATAGCTGACCAATGCATACATTAAATGCATATTTGCTCATTCCATGTGAATTGAATTGTTTCATTTTGTCTTGAATATAATTTTGTGAACTGCCTCAATATGGATAAACAGCCTCATGTTTGTTTATTGTTTTAAAATCACTATGATAAACTTTTAAAAGACTAAATACTTGAAAATAAATACGATAACAAATTTTATAAAACTGGGGTTCGGGTTGGGGGGATTCAAAAAGAAGTAATTCATGAAGCTAATAAATGGGAAAAAGGACTGCCAAAGAAAAAGTAAAAAAATTTCATATTACACACATAAGTACCATACATCAGCCAAACAGATACAAAACGAATGTACTTTTAATAGATGTGAAAATTAATCCGAGCTGCCATTACAGCGCAATCATTCGCATCCTGGTTAAGTAGGTGAAATTTTTCCATAGGACAACAATGAGCCATAATAATGCTAACTTCCTTAATGACTCTAAAGACAGGATATATCTTCCGCTTAATACAAAATATGAACTGCGAAAATTATTCAGCAACAGGCATATAAGGGCATATTGTGTTTAACAAATTTATATAAAACAGATGATAGCACTTATGCAAGAATGCTCAATTTACAGAGTACGTAAAGATGGATCAGAAAGCAGAACCTGGTTAGCCACAGCTTCTTCAGCCTGTTGGACAAGGGCTATACCATCAGTAGTAACATGCTGAACCAAGATATCCTCAAGAAGTGTCAGCAATGGAAAGGATGATTATGTAAAAGAGGCTCTTTTTGTTACAAAATAGCAAAAGAAGAAACATACAAACCTGTTTAAATAACTCAGCAACAGAAATGGAAAAATTATTTTCTTTTTGGTACAGCCTAAACATCCTAGAGAGATCCTCCACCTAGCCCACCATAAACAAAGTGAAAAAATTATTTGCAATAAATGTTTTATTTGCAAATGGCCATAGCAGAAATTTTTAACTGATAAAGTTCTGCAACTCCAAAAAATACCTTGTCATCTCTGTGCAATGCACGACATCCAGAATTCTCCTTTTCAAGCAGTTGGTTTGCAAATACCACCAACAACTCGTTTTGCACTTTCTACAGCAAGAAACAAATAAATTTGAATAAAATGAATGGAACCCCAAAAAAACTTTCTAAAACTTAAAAGGTTAAAGATTATTGCATCAATTAGAAGGTTTTGAACTTTCAAAATAGAACATTTGAAACTGATGAATTCTTCTTTTCAAAATCTTGAAATGAAAAGCTAAAAAAATAAGAAAATCTACGACTATACTTGTTTCGTGTGTTTACATAAACTAGGCTTGGAATACATATATATTAATATTTATCTATGAATTTAAAATCAAATTCATAGACATTTACATTTAAAGAGTTTATGACTCTTAATTATCATATTTCTAATTTACCTTTACATTTATAAAGTTTCTGGTTGAGGTTTTAAAAAGCTTTCTTGCGCACCAATATGCACTGCTTGTTTCCACATTATTATGTCACCATAGTTGGGATGCATTTGTGAAATACAATATATTGATCATCATATGAACTTATCTTTGCATTTAATGTTCCTACTTTTAAGTACATTTGTGTAAATCTTGTGTTTCAGAAAGGTTCTTAAGACAAACGACCAAAAAAAATAAAATAAAAGAGTCACCTCCAAAAATTAAGCCAAAGCTAAATTACAGCCATTGAATAACATATCACAACATCTCAATATATTTAATCATTAAATAGCAGACCATATCATCTCCATCCGTATGACAAACTAAAAACATAGGCATCTAAAAATCTGTGCCCTATGAACAAGACCAGACCTCTAAGAAAATTGTATATATTAAAAAAATATTTTAAAAAAATTAAGAAAAAACTAACCTCCACTAACTTCGGCTCACTGCTCAAATGCAGGTAATGAGAAACTCTATCCCTCTCCTTTTTCAAGCATTCCTCAGCCTATGTAAAACCAACCAAGGTGTTAGGATCGCCAAGATCGATCATAAAATTACATTATAACCCAGCAACAAAATGAGTGAAAAGATTTACCTTTAACATGTAATCCGGACAAGAATCTTCCACAATCCAGTTTGATGCCTTCCGAGAATAATAAGCAGCAGTATCTTTAAGCATGTCTGCTTCAAAATCATTTCCATAATAATCCAATTCTTCCATTCCAATTTCAACAAAAATATCTAGAACATTTTTCAACAAAGCTCTATCAATCTGGTCTCCCTCGCGTTCTTGGTCAATCTGATCCCCAAGCAACAGTTATTCAACCGCAATCCGTAATATGGAAAGAAAAAAAGGAGAAAAAAAAAAAAAAGAAAGAAAGAGAAATGCAAGACGTTAGAAGCATTGAACTCACAATAGTAATTACAGCATCTTTGACTTTGCCATTTATCTCCACGTAAACCTGAAATTGACAGAATATGTTTTTAACTAAAGTAGTTATGCAGTATGAGTTTTTCAACCACACTAATATCAGAAAGTTGATGCCATAAGAGAAACTTGAAACAAACCAGATCACGGAAACAAGTAAGTCCGACTACATTAAGCGCAGGAAGCGACCTCCGAGCAACGAAGTAGCGATCGAGATAATAGAAGAAGCGTGAAAGCCACCTAACCATAACTTTATGATTTGCCCATCTTTTAACAAGCTCCCTCAACATAAACTCGTCATGCTTCTCTCTTAAAGATGGCAACACCTAATAAAATATATAAGATGCAGCAGTCTTAGAAGAGTAAAGAATATCAAGTGAACAGGACCGAGAGCATAGAGAATCAGGCAGAAATGATTCCATCAACTGGCAAGTACCAAAGCAACCAAAACAGTTCATGATGGATCATGAGGCTACATAAAAGAAATAAGTAAACACGGGTAGAATTGTGGAACTTATCTACTTAGCCGTCCAACAGAAAAACTTTTGCAGGAAAAAAGAAAAACTTTCAAGAACCTGATATTATAAGGATGCATCCGAGCACATAATTTTTTTATTTTTATTTTTTAAAATATTACAAAAAAAGTGGCCCTTGAGATGGAAATTTTCCTATGCAACTCCCTTCTCCAAAGGCTCTTTTTGTTTGTCCAGAAAGTAGTTCCTAAAAATTTTTCCAGAACTAATGGATATTTTAGGGTGAAGTCAAGGAAAATTTAGAATCAAAACAAACAGAGCCAAAGGGGAAAAATAAAAAAAAATGCCCCTTTCAAAACAAGTTTTCCTATGCTCAACTGCACCATTTGTTTGGAAGGCTTTTGGAAGGGCTCTTTTTATAAAATCTATTCTTGTTGATATTTAGATGTGCAAAGAAGTTGTTCGTATTTCAAAAGTTAGCAGAATCTTTAGGAAGCTTTAGAGGTAAAAATACAGAAACAGTATATTATCTTGAAAACTTAAATTTTTTATAAGCAAAAATTGTAATTGCTAAGGTTTGATCTCAAGTCACACGCGTTAATGGCTCGATCCAAATACTACCTGAACTATCTTTTGAGCTTATCTTGAAAACTTAAATTTGATCCAGTGGCATTCGTCATTGAGATGCACCATTGGAACTAATTCTATAAGACATTACTGGTTACATGTTATGCATTAAATGTGCATTCATCATGGACGTGCACCACTAACTCTGCAAGATATTATGCTTAGACATTATGCAATACTGCTTAGACATTATGCAATACTGCTTACAAACGTAAGACACATCTTATGGAAGAACTTATGAATTTCAATCTACATTAAATGTGATCTCAGGATTGGAAAATGTTTAATTCAATCTTATAAGCAACTTTGAACTATGGCCATTATCCAATGTTGTTCCCATGGTCCTTGCCAAAGTGGGGTGCTGGGAGGGGTGAACTTCAAATTTGACAAAAATGCCACCAAACTCATGGATTGGAAATTTAAGAATTCAATATCCATGCTTATGCAGTTCGAGGAGCAAATATGAATTTCATTCTGAATCCACAAGCTGCCAAATTTGGCAGACAGTTCTTTCCGTCCAGTGACAACTTTAAACTACAGAACAATGAAAACTTTCCACACAAGTGCACCACCAAATGTCTCCTATATTTTTTTAATAATTTCTTCTTCTTCTTTATTTATTTATTTATTTATTGTTTTTCTCAAGTCAAACATGAGGTAGAAACATCATAAAAAATGTTTTTTTATATAAAATTAAAATAAAAGACGCAGATAAAAAGGTAATTTAAAAACTCTTATAAAAAAACTAAGTCCATTTTTTAAGGGATAAAAGGAAACCAAAAAAAAAAAAAAAATTGTTGGCAAGAAGCAGGTGAAGAGGGATATATAACCATATAAATAAATTTATAATTTAATATCATGTAAAAATATGGAATTATTTACTGGCATGTTGTCTTCACGTGAGTGTCTTGTTCTTGTAGAAATTTTCATATTGGCATGTCTATATTGTGTCAAATCCACAACCATGCAACATAGTCCACATCCTAAATGAGTTTTCCTTAAGACCATAACAATCACAACAGAGATCAAAGTCGAAAGTGTCTTTAAACTGTTTATAGGTATAATACAGTGCAATTGTGCAAATATGAAATAGATCAAATGTATACAAAGACTAAAGTAACTACAGACACACGGTAACTATCCATTTTCACAGACTAATAGTAACTATGGACATATGGTAACAATCCACATTTTATGATAAATATAAAAATACAAGAGAATATTAGCAATATCCCTTACCGTTGAAGTAATGTATTCCTCGAATGCCTCCCGGTATTTATCATAAAGCTGTTGAGAATAATCATGAGGTGGCTTTTGGGTGCACATATTATAGATAGTTCTGTATTTGGAATTAAGAAGAGATCGGCCTTGTGCAAACAAAATTACTCTTCCAAAGAACCTATAAACTGGGATTAAAAAATTAAGATAAAAAATGTATTGGTCAAATAAAAGGATACGTGTAAAGCATCATGTAATCTTCCGAGCTGAATTGTGGCTCAGGGAATCCTTCTAGAATTTTCTTCAGCTTCATGATTCCTTTCTGCATAAACTCCCATCCTTTTTCTAACTCAATAGTCTGGCGTTCGTTCATTGACATGTTTCTAACAAACTTTCAAACTATAATCTGCACGTGCACAAAATGAAGCATTACAATCCCACCTGTATTGCATTCGAAAACAAACATATTACAATATATTCCCTCTGCAAATTTAATATACATTACAATAGCCACAGTTTAGGTCGTGTGGACTTTAATTTTACAGAACTGTGTAGGAAATAAAACAAATTTTGAATCTTTAATATTATTAGTTGGGATGAAATAGTATAAGGGACAACAAAAAATCTCCACCCAACACATCCCAATGCAACTATTTAGCTCAGTTGAGATAAAATTTTCAATTTTCAGAAACCAATGCAAACATAAAACATATTTTTCCAAATTTTATTATTAAAACAGAAGATTCAAACTTTTAATTTATCAGCTTCCCCTCAACTTTCTCAGCAACCAAACTGATGATACAGTCACAGTAATTAACATCTCATAAACCAATACCCCAAATATCCACCCTTACGAATTAACACACGTAACAAAAACAATTCCAAATCGAGAAGACGGAGAAGAACCGAATCTCAATGGCGAAACCCCAAATCGAGAGAGAGTGGAGAGAAGAATAGCAGTAGATGGGAAGGGGTTTGATACGTCGATTTTAAGGGGGAGGGAGAGATATAAAAAAGGGTATGGAAATAGAAAGTCTAGCATGCAACGACGAAAGTTCTTTGGAAAAGCCCCCAGTATACGGAAATAGAAAAGTCTAGCATGCGACGAAAGTTCTTTGCAAAAGCGGGACTTTCGTAGGAAACTAGGTATCCGATCGTGTAAATAAATTTCGTACTTTATTTAGGAAACACGCGACAATTTATGGTATTTGGTCATGCTGGTTATTAGATGATTATTGGTTATTATTATGCTGATTATTTGTATTCCTATTGAATTATTGTACTATGTTGTGTTGGGTAGGATGGTAAATAAGTCGAGTCGTGTCGAGTCGAGTCTAACAATGTGAGAATTTTAATTTATTCTAGAAAATTTTTACATAATTGTTACATCCCAATCATGTTTTATTAAGCGGACTAATTCAAGCCAAAGATAATTATGTGTGTTGAGCTCTGGGGCGGAGGCAGTTGTTTATTTGTGGGGGTGTCAAAACTTTAGAAACTAAAATTTTCAATGAATACATTGGCCTCCAAGTTTTTTTTTTTTTTTTTTTTGAATTTTTCGTTTGAACAATTCTTTAAATATAAATTATTTTTCCATCTATAGCTCAAATTAAGGGCATATTTGGAATAAGTGGGGGTGTCAAGAGAGTATCTCTTGTATTTTATCACAAGTGTGTGTATATATATATATTAAATTTTGAAAACTTAAGGGGTGCCATGTAGGGGTGGCAAAATTAGTTCAAATCCATTTACCCACCCAAATCCATTTAGTATTAATGGGTATGAGTTGATATATTTTAATAAATGGGTCACCCAATTAAATTCATTTATAATTGGGTTGGATATGGGTAACCCATGGGTACCCAAAGGATAATCAACTAATTAAACTACTATATATATGATTTTTGTTCTGGGTGGGGCTATTTGCAGCCCACCATTTTACTGAAGGCAGCCCATTAAAATTTTTCATTTGTCTATTTTATCATTTTCTAAGTGCAGCACACAAATTTTTTAGGCAACCCATTAGTATAGAAAAAAAAGAGTTTTAAATACCATAAATGCCCCCATTCTAAATACACCACACAATTCTTTAAGCAACCCAATTAACAATTTAATTGAATTAAAACAAAGAAAAAAACATTTCAAACCTTCTTCTCACATTCGGCAAGCCAAACCCGAGCACGAGCACTCCAAGCTTCACCTTGTTCATCAAAGCAAACCTGTAAGCACCATCATCGTCATCTTCGGCAAGCCAAACCTGCACGCACCAGAGCACCAGTATTCATCTTCGGCGAGCTAAACCACACGAGGTGGAGCGTTGGTAACATATCTGGTTCTGGAAGCTATCACGAGCACGAGCACTCCACCAGCCACGAGAACTCCACCAGCCACGAGCACTCTTACCACCATTTGCTAGTGCATTCTCTTCATCTTCTTCTTTGCCCTAACGTTGGTAACATTTATTTTCTTTAAATGTTTGATTTTGTTAAGTTTTGTTTTCTTTGTGATTTTGATTAGGGCTCGGACTGAAAATGCATAATATAATTGGATGATGTTGTAATTTTAGTGTACGAATGTTAAATGTGTTGGTTGAAAGCTTAATTTGATGTTTGAAGTGTTCGTATTCGGACTGTAACTACTGAATTGAGCATGAATCATTCGGCCATTTGTAGCCGAATATTATACTTTATCATTCGACTACAAATAATCAAATGTTAGTCCATTTTATTCGGCCATTGTTAGCCGAATGTATTCTCTTATATTCGGTAGTTATAGGCCGAAGAAAGTATTGACAACTTTGAATTTGCCTAAGTTACATAGCCATAAACTGGTGATAGACACTGCCCTTGTACTTTATTTTACTGTATATATGTGTCTATGTGTTTAACATGAGTATAATTGGACAAAGAATTTGATTGAAAATGACTTGTACCAAAAACATGAGTATAATTGGGCTTTTAATTAATCTTTAAATGACAAGGTGAAGTGATATTGTTCTCATCTCATTTAGGCTGTTAGCTGCTCTCAATTTTTCCTTCTTTTGCTTTTGGTTTCTTCTTCTGTTTGAAGATATTTTCAGTTACATTGGAGCCATACCAATGTAAAAAGTTTCTCACTAATAAAAGGACAAATGCGTAAATTCGAATCTTCAAAGCGTCTCGCTTCGTACAATATTGAAAGTTAAGATGATATCTAACCTACCATAATAGTCCCAGGATTATGACCTTCATGTAATATTGAAGATTAAGACAATATCTAATTTAATTCTCTCAAAATCTCGCTTATACCCATTACATAGAATTATATATTTGCTTAATTCGACAAGACCCACACTTAGATGATATGTGTTATAGGAGCGAGCGTATATATACATCACACGGAATAATATCTTGTTAAAAGTTTGAGAAATAAGTAATTAAAAGCCTTAAAAGAATTTATTAGAGGTGGGATGATGCATTTCCTATGTCACTTGAGAAAGGACTAGAAATTATCCTTTAAATTTGATTGAAAATGACTTGTACCAAAAACAAAATTCTGTATCAATAGAGGACAAAGAATTTCATGCCCATTGAAAAAACAAAATCCTTGTGCCATAAATTGTTGCATGTGCAAACATTAATACTCCAAGAATCTTTCATGGATCCAATTTCTTCCATCTCAAGCATTTCAAATTTCATATTTTGCTCTTATGAAGCAAGATCAAACTGCTATCCTGCATGTTTCCCAACATTTTTCACCGTATGAAAAGCATTTTTGCTTTATGGGTATCTTTTCTTTAGAAAATTGGCATTTTCTTATTAATTCAACGGGACTTTGTCCAATTATACTCATGAATCTTGGCTTAATTTTGAGGTTTTGATATACATATATATCTTTTCTTTAGAAATTTGGCATTTTCTTATAAATTCAATGGGACTTTCGTTGAATTACTCATTATGTTCTACATATTGTTTAACATGCTGCATAACAGTATTTCTAACAATCATTTTGTGTTGTAAGGAAAATGGAAGATATAGCCGGTACTAAACGGCCATTTGAGGATACATCTTTGGAGGAAAAGCAAGAACGAAAGTGTCCAACTGCTTCAGATCGAAAGAAACGTGAGAAAGAAGCAGTTTATGTGAAGAAGAGTAGGAAAAAAGAAGCGCAGAGTGTTATTAAGGGAGCTGGGGTTGTGGTTGGCGATGAACTTGCCGTACATACTGCATTAGATCCTGTAGTAGAGCATGCAGTTGAGGCAGCAGTAGAGACAACAATAAATCCTGCATTACAGCCTGCATCAGTTACTTCAGCAGCAGTACATACTACATTACAGGCTGCATCAGTTACCACATTAGATACCGCATTAGATCCTACATTACAGCCTGCTTCAGATTCCTCAGTAGCAGTAGAGACCACTGTACATTCTGCATTACAGCCTGCATCAGTAACTTCAGCAGAAGTACATACTACATTACAGGCTGCATCAGTTACCGCATTAGATCCTACATTACAGCCTGCTTCAGTGACTGAGGTAAGGGAAGACCCCGAAACGGCGGTGCGGGGTAATGTTCAAGGATTCATTGAACTTACATCTAATGTATGTGAGTCAGGGGATGATAGTGACAATGTCGAGCATGAGAAGCGGTCGAAAAGAAAGGAAGATGTAAGAATTGAATCCGATAATTCAAGTTCTGAGAGTGGAAGTGGGAGTGATGAGGAGAGTGAGAGTGCTGGAGAGGGGGAGGATGAGAGTGATGGAGAGGGGGAGGAGGAGAGTGATAGGGGTGGAGAGGGGGAGGAGGAGAGTGAGAGTGAGAGTGAGGAGGAGGATATTGTTGCTCCCCGTACTACGAAGGGGAAGGAGAAAGTAGTGGCCTACGGGAAGCGGAAGGCAAAGTCGAAGGGTATATCGCAACCTTCCGGTTCTGCGACTATCGAATTCCCCGGAGGCCCCAAGAAGCCAGAGACTTTGAAGGGTTTTGATACCCATGTAGCGAGATACATTTGGGATGGATAGGTACATTGTCATTTTTTCCGTAATTCATAAATAAGTTATAAAGTAGTTAGCTTTAATATCATTTATCGATTTCCTAACACTATTCGTTCATTTTGTAGGATCGAGAACCTCTCAAATGTATACAGCATGTCACTAAAATTTATGAATGACAATGGAAGACAGAGTGCAACAGGTTCAAGACAAGGGTGCTTAATACCCCTTTGTGCCAACTTAAACAGGTGTCCTACACCCACCTAAACCGTGTTTTGATTTCGACATTCGCCGAGCGTTGGCATCCCGAGACAAATACTTTCCACATGCCATTCGGGGAGATGACCATTACGCTTGACGATGTCAAACAGATCACTGGTTTGCTCGTTGTTGGAAAGGGTGTGAGGGCTAAGGATATTCGAAAGGAGGAAGCCATAAGCTTGCTGCATATATTTTTGGGAGTGAGTAGGGAAGCAACATTGGATGAATTGAAGGTAAACAAATGCAATTATGTCAGGATGGAGTGGCTGAGGAAAAGATTTGGGAATAAGGCGAAGGTGAGTGATTCCAATGCCGTCATTGATAGGCACGTGAGGGCCTATCTTTTTTACCTCATTGGGTGTACACTCTTCTCCGACAAGACGGGAACGAAGGTGCCAGTGACATACTTACACCTCTTGTCGGATGTTGGAGATGTAGCCAATTATGCATGGGGCACAGCTGAGTTAGCATACTTGTACAGGCAGTTGGGGGTTGCTACATGGGTAGAAGTGAAGCAAATAGCTGGCTATCTTACTCTGATTGAGGTAAATTTTTTTTGTTAATACTCTGTTTATTTTTCATTATAATATCAGTGATTATCATATACTAACATCATTCCTGTTTTTTTTTTTTTATATATACAGGCCTGGATATAAGAGCACTTCACTGTAGAGCGGCCTACACCCGACCTAGCATACATCAATGGCAACCCTCGAGCAATGAAGTGGAAGCCTCGATCCTTAGTGAGCGCTGCAGATGCACCCAATAGACTGAAATTCATGAGGCAGCTAATAGATAACATCATAAAGGAAAATGTAAGTTTAAATATCAAGACAATTGTTAGTCATTTTTTAATATATTTGCTATAGATCACTTAATTTACATGTTATACTTTCTGTATGTGTAGGTCATTTGGGACCCCTATCGTGGTTCAAGAGATGCTCATCCATTCCAGGACATCGCGTGGTTCTGTGGATGTATATGCTTCTGCTCATCCAAAACAAACTTGTATTCAGTAGAACACATATATGTGGAGTATCTTTGGACGAATTTGAGACACCATTGTATTTCCCCAAGTAGCCGTGGAGAGCTGTGTGACGCATATTGCCCATGGATGTGTGAGGACGGGTATGAGGAGTGGTATTCAGAGAGAAGTCATGTGAGGATCGATCCCACCGACTCTACCTTTACATCCGATCATCCTATTCTGCGATCATTTGGGGATGTGTACATTGATTTGGTGAGTACTAACATTTTTAAATTTGTAATTTTAGTCCTACATTCAGTTATATATTTTGAACTCCATGATTCCATAATGAAACACAACTATTTTTTTACAGAATAACCGCAGAAAGAAAGCCCTGACTCTTTTACAAGAGTCCTTAAAACTGGGCGATATACAAACACTGCATGATATTCTAGAGCGAGAGAGGATTATCGCATCCATCTTCAGTGATGACACGATCGCGGACACGACACATGCATCTGCGGCAGAAGTCCGTGAAGAGGAAAGAGATACAGGTTTGCTAAGCCAAGAGAGAAGTAGGAGGGGGAGAGGCATAAGAGGGAGAGGACGAGCATCGACGGCTATTGAGGGGCGAGGACGAGCATTGGGTGCTACTCAGGGGCGAGGACGAGGTTCGCGTGCGACTCAGGGGCGAGGTCTATCACGAAAGCAATGTGCCGGTCGAGGAGATTTGTGACATTATGTTTAAATATACAATATGGAACTTTTTGTACTTGACCTATATTTTGTAAATTTCTAATGTAAGCTAAGGATTTTGGTTAATTGTTTGACTTTTTGAAAATTGGTATGAAAAGTATTTATACATTATCTAGATAACATCATTTTTATGTTGTTTATTAGGGAATGAGTGTTAAAATCAAGAGGAAATATTTCAATATTAAAGTTTATATTCGGTTATGGAGTGCCGAATACATATAAATACATTCGGCGGTTTGTTACCGAATAACCAAGGTTATACTCGGTCTGCATAAACCGAATGTGTGGCCGTGGCCATTTTTTTCAAAGTTTATATTCGGTTCCGAATACAATCAATTACATTCGGCAATACAATGCCGAACACTATACCTTACCTTCGGCATAGAATCACCGAACATAAATGCAAAATTTTCGGTCTGCATTAACCGAATCTGTGACCAGGGCTTTTTGAAAAGATTATATTCGGTTTCGAAGGTATGGCATTCTATTCTGCAATAATGAGCCGAATATTAAGAAATATATTCGGTCTGCAGAAACCGAATGTGTGGCCGAGTGCATATTTTTCAATGTTTATATTCGGTGCCGTATATGTGTGATTACATTCGGTAACATATAGCCGAATACGGTTTTTTATATTCGGTGGTTTGATGCCGAATATAGATGTAAAAAATTTTACCTTCTTTTTTTATTTATTTATTAACTTCACAAACCAAATCACTCAACACACAAGTGCAATGAAGGTTAAAATATACTCCACAATATACACATAATTAAAAAAAAATACCAAATGATTCCATAATTCATGACGTTTCACCACTTTACAGGCTTTATCAATTTGACAACACAAATGGCCCAATTACATATTTCATAAGGACAATAAGTATGGAGTTACATTGTATGTCTAATCATCACCTAAATCAATAAACTCATCCCTGACGGCTAACGTTTGAGGTAAGTCAAGCTCAAGAAACCGCGCAATATGTGATGAATGACTATCGGCCCATCCTTTTGCATTGTCGAGCACACATCTCTTCCAAGCTATTGAAATAGGGGGAAGTGGAGCATTCGGGTTCAGTACTACCTGTACAAAGTGGTTTCCGTTAAATCAAAGTCAATGAGACATATTTTCTATTTGCAACTGGTATTGGGTCCGATCTCAAAGGCAAAAATGTCAAACATTGTTCGTTCAAAATAAGGATACAGACCACATTGTATCTAGAAGCTATAAGGTGTCTCATGTCAGGAAAGCTCATCCATTTATCTCTTGGAGCCTAGCCTATACTGTCCCATAGCAAACGATTTCTCATAGAATCAAATTCTTCTACACTTCTAGAAAATATCTCCTCGTAAAGAGTCCGATTACTTTCTAGCTCGAGAAGCAAATCTTTCCGTACAATCGCCCAATCGTCTTCAAACATACCCATCTGTCCCGCAACGGCTCGAAATCCACAGTTTCCATCGGCCTTGACCCCTACCATGAAAGCAACGTGAGCAAAAATTGCTTTAGGAATAAGTTTACCATATTTATTAGTATCATCACTCTCTCGACAATTAATGGACATTGGCTTCCTCACAACTGGTAGTTTATTCCTCTTGTTAGAGAATACGGCTTCCATAAGCTTTTCTTTAGCTTCAATCAATTCATACTCAAACCCAGATGGATCTCGTTTGGTCGTTAAGTCTTCACAGACCCTCTTCTGACTACTACCCTTAGGCCTGCCTCTACTGGATTTCTTCACTTTTGGCTCGCTTAGTATAGTAGCGGATTGCTTCACAATTTCCTTCAGCTGTTGGTACAAATCTTGTTGGCCTTGGGGAGTCGAATATATCATTAAACTTCTGTATGTAAAGATCAATTAGTGGCCTATAATCGAACATGACATTTGTGATATTCTCAACCACTGGAGTATAGGAAGGAGTCCTCCAATATATATGAACCGAATCAATGGGAATGTGCTTTCCCTCAATCTTCCACAATGCCAACTGGTGGGCACAAGGAAGACCGTGTGTGCGAGTCAGTACACAACGACAAACCTTTTCATCCACTCCCACAATATCAGTACGCTCCAATTCCTCGACAATCAATTCTAACGCCCTATGAGATACAATGCCAACAAGCAATTTGCACTGTGGAATCCCTTGTACCTTATGATTAACCTTAAACATGCTCACTTCAAAAGATGTTTTTATTTGATTATGTTGTATAAGCATCTTGCCATGGATAAGTTTAAAAACTTCCAGGATATTATTCATCAATGTCCCCAAGCACCTCTTCAACGCCGCATGGGCACTCTCCACTCTATTGGTTGTCGTACAATCAAAGTGCATATAGTGATCGGTCCACGCTGCCACAAAAGACTCTTTGAAGTCGTTCAACTAAGAAGACTTCAAGTACTCCAACGCCTTTGAAAATTCTGAGAATGTCTCTTCCATTCTGTTCAACTGAATAACATACATCTCTTTATGATCTGCATTAATTACATCCCACCATGAACATATAAAGGATGACCAATCCTCCCCCCTTTCAAATAACTTCTTGCAGTTTACTGTTATGTTTCTTGAAATATGCCACCTACATATGAAATTCTTTGCATTTGAGAATATTTTTTTAACGGCATTAATCAGGGCAATCTCACAATCTGTAACAACAACAACGGGAGTATAACTTTCACCAATTGCGGAAGATAGTTGCTCCAAAGCCCAACAATAATAGTCCTCTAGCTCGAATTCCATAAATGCAAATGCCAAAGAGAAAGTGATATCCGTTGAGGTTAATCCAACAATCTGTCGTAGCGGCATTTTGTACTTGTTGGTCTTGTAGGTGCAATCCATCAAAAGAACATGAGGAAAACACTTAACAAGTTTGATGGATTTTGGATGTGCCCAAAATATACACGACAATTCACTTCCGTCCTCCGAAGATTTATGCTTCTCGAAATATCCATTCTCGGTAACCTCTTTAAAGAGTTGTTGCATTACCGTTCTTCCCCCCTATCCATACTCTTCATCTTTGGCAATGCATTGTAAATGGTCTTCTGTGTGGATGCATTATTGGGATCTTTTATCTTCAACAACCGTAGAATTTCAACCGCCTTCACCCCTCCGGACATCAATTCATGAACATAATCTCACTCAGACGGGGTCAATCTTCCAACAAATGAGTGGCCTTCAAAATTTTCTCCCAACGTGTGGTTGTGTTTGTCTTCTAAAACGATCAAACCCCAAGCATCTGTGCTTAACATGACGCCATTTAACTTGAAAGGACAGTTGCACTTTTTTGTTGTCACTTCATGCACATCTTTCTTTTTATTCTTCACAATAATTTTCTTCAACTCCGGCAAGTGCGGTCGAAACTTGCTGCTCCGCTCACACTTGTAAAACACAACCGGTGTTCTATTATTTGTCTTCATCTCTGACTTCAAAGTAATGACCACCATACGATGTTCTTTACCGATGCTTCTTACATATATATCAAGCTCTTCACGAGTAGCAAATACCTACAATAAATTGTATTCGACATGATTCAGCATCTAATAAATTTGGTTCATAGGACAATTTAATATATAAATTTCAAATTAGGAGTCCCGATTTACCCGTTTGGTAATAAAAAACTCGGCAAGATCAACAATAGTTGGCTCTTCGTAGGGTACTATCTGTAACTGTGACTACATGATATGTAATTAAGTTAGAAAAATTAGTAATAGGACCTAACGCATGAAATTTTTTTGAAAAAAATGCCACATTCGGTAACATATGGCCGAATATTATGACCTATATTCGGTTATATATTGTCGAATATAGCATACTATATTCGGTTGAAGGAAAAATTTTATAACATAAGTATTCGGTATCCTAGTATCGAATATACAGAATAACATTCGGCATTCCATTACCGAATAATAAAGCTAACTATTCGGCAATACCAGGCCGAATGCGAACACGAACACAGTTTTTTTTTTTTTTTCACTTTTGCGATCGAAATATGAGTTTTTTTCGTAACAACATCATACTATGATGGTTATAAAGTGTTACCTTTCATGTTTTGAAGAATATTTAATCCAAAAATAATGTTTACCAAAAATATACAAACAAACTTAAAACTAAAGTGTTTAGGGTACTCACAAACTTAAAACTAACCTCTTTAAGATGATCTTCCATGGTAGATGAGCAGACGATTATCACTATGAAGATCGTGTAGTAGAAGGACCAAATTCGACGCACAAAGTTCGAAAATGGGCTGTAAATGTTGAAATATGATGGGTTGCTTATAGTATTTCTGTTATGTAATGGGTTGTATTTAGTAGAGGGGTAAAATGGGTATATTAATTATATTTTAATTGTGCTGCCTTTAGTAAAAATACAAATCGGTGGATTGTACTTAGAAAATGGACTGCCTTCAGTAAAAGGTGGGTTGCAAATAGCCCCACCCTTTTGTTCTTAAGTTTGAGACATACTAAATTACAAAAGCACCCTCTAAGTAACAACATTATTACAGCAATAGGCTTTCTTTATTTGGTCACATTGAGGGATTTATCCTCTGGTCAACAGTTTGACTTCTTGTCATCACCTTAGCTTTTGGTTAAAAAGTGACAGTTGAGTATAAAAAACGTTGAGGGTATGGCCTTACACAATTGAAGAATTATATATATATATAAAGAAAACGTGTTGACCGTTGAGTGGAGGACCTCATTGAACTGTGCCCCAATTCACATCGATCAAATGCATGTGGTTTGGCATAACACCACCTCCAGTGAAATCATGCATAATTTTTATTATATATATATAGGAATGCTATGTTCAAGAAGTTGCGTAAGGTCGCCATTATATGGCCAATTTTAGTCTTTTTAGAAGGCAGTTTGTAAAACTGACCGTTGGATTAGATGCCCCTCTTCTGTATATCATGCCTGCAAAAAATCACAATGATCCGACGGTTGGTTTTTGAAAAATGTCATTGTGAATATATGCAACTTATTTGTTCTTCAAAATATCACCATTTTTTAACGTTAGTTTTTTTTCAAAAACCAATTGTCGGATCACTGTGATTTTTTGCAGGCATGACATACACAAGAGGGACATCTAATCCAACGGTCAGTTTTACGAACTATCATCTAAAATTGGCCATATAAAGTTCTTATGCTTAAATTAGATATCTGAATATATCATTAGATGTTTAAAATTCGTGTTGGTTTGTGTTTGTATGAGAGAATAAAAAGAAGAAAGAAAATTTTTTGATTTAAAAAAAAAAAAAAAAATAAGGGTCAACCCATGATATATATAGGTTCACGGGTTGAGTCAGGTCGACCCATGATATATGGGTATGGGTCTAAATGGGTCAAGACATGGTACTAATTAAATGGTTCATGTACATTTTGTGGCCTAAGCCAATTAGACCCAACCCAAACCCACCCATTTGCCACCCCTAGTGCCATGGCCCCCCTTGGGCTGATTGTAGCTTCGGCCTTCGGGTTGAGCTGAAAAAAACTTGTTTATTATATAAATTTGGTAATTTGAATGGATTATAACTCTCATGATTGAAATACTCCTAATTTCACTAACTTTGTGTGTTTACTGGTCATGTTAGATTTTATTAACCTTAGGTATATATTTTTTTTCTTGTTTATTTATTTACATTAAGATTTGGTGGTGTGAATTCAAGTTACTGTGATTAAAGGTGGGCATGTAAAACATGTACAAATATGGGAAATTTTTATTCAATTCATTTTTAATTAGGATATGAAAAAAGGTGTAACAATTATTTTATGTGTAACTTTTGGATTTCCTTTCTTTTTATATATACTAGGGGAGGGAGCACGTGCTTCGCACGTACCTGGTGGGATTGTGACGTATATGTTAGGATTTGTTACTGGGGATATGCAATTAGATGGTTTTATGTGGGTTGCTAAACTGCAATCGCTGGTGTATGCATATGGTATATAGATGCAGCAAAAAACTGATTGTTACTTGTTTATGGCTTTACATATTTACAAGGTTGGCATAAGGTTGGAGCTGTACATAGGTTCAAAAAGGAGCGCAAAAGACAATTTATTTATTTACAAATGGCAACTATCCAGTCATTTTGAACCCAGGTAGTGGGCTTCGTTGATCTGCAGCAAGAGTTTAAGTTTTGTTGAGCTCACTTCTTGAGCTGTGTGAAAGTGAAGCACCAGATGTGCTTGCTTCAGGTGTTTATTGGGTTGATGGAGAGGATGGGGTTAATTCCAGTGAGGTTGCTTCTTCTTGTTCTTCGTTGAGAGGCTTCATGTAATTGATGGTGTATGCTTTTATTCCTTGGAATGAGTCTTGAGTTGTTTTGATCTAGATCATGTATTTGATTGGGAGCTGTAGCTTAACGACCCGTTGAAGCTCAGCTGTGTTTTACTGTCAAGTAAAATACAGAAAATAAGTAATGTGTTGCTAGTGTAGGCAGTATATTAGTTTGGATATTTTTCTAAATGAAAGTAGTGCATTTAAATTTTATAATTTATGCATTACCTGTCTAGCTGCTTCATAGATTTTTCTGCAGGGCAACCAATATAATCTTCTGCCATTTCTCCAAACAGTTTTGCATTTATTGTGTCCGTACTGTCAGATAACTGCACTTTTAGAATGAACCTAGCAATCATAGAATGAAGGTGCTTGCTGTTGTAGAAGACAATCCAGCTCCCATCACAATCTTTATTAAAATACAAAGCATGAAGCATTCCTTCTCCTTTTATCGAAGTATGACTTGATCTTCCAAACATAGAAGTCGTCGATTTTGATCCACCCAAAAGAGGATCTGGGCCTGCAAATCCCAACGTGTACTTGTTGGCTCATGTGAATCATTATACCAGCAATCTTGCAATCATGTTGCTAAAACTTAACTTGTACTTTTATATTTTCAATGACACACAGTACATGTCTTTTCAGTTTTTTGAAGTGTTATGAAGAGCATCCTGCAATAAGTAACAAAATGAGAAGCAAATAGGATTCCTCTATGATTTAATCACACAGTCTACATAAATATAATATAATTTAACCATTTTAGTACATATGCCTTTACAGTTTTTTGAAGTGTTTTGAAGAGTATCATGCAATAAGTAACTAAATATTAATCAGTCCACATAAATATAATATACTTTAACCATTTTTATATGCACATTACCTTACCTAATGTAGTTAAACAAATCAAAACAGATAAGAAAAACCACAACAAAAATTGCAATAATGAAAAATCAAACAGAGCATACCAAGAACAGCAGATGGAAAAGGCAAAAAACACAGATTGAACAATAATCTGGCTCATAAATCATTTTACTCCGGCAAAAAACTTCAAAAACCTAAAATAAGCTTAAAATCAGACAAAACAATGGGACAAGAAACAAAAATTGGGGCATACAACCATGCACAAATATTCGAAACAAATTTAAACATACTTAAAATGGTAATCAAAGGCAATTCAAAACAACAGCAACTGACAAAGCAGGTATCATTGCAACTTTCCTCGCTTCACTGGCTACTCTGAACAAAGCACAAAGCCAAGAAAGTATAGTCTAAACAAAGCTTTGAAGTGAAGCTACATACCTACAATTTCCCAGCTACTCCTGCAAGGAATAGATGAAAAGGCCTCAATACCTTTCACAAGGAAAAACAGGCCAAAGAAGACACATTGCTAATAGAATGATGGAAAGCAAAGATGTACCGAACAAGAGAAGCCTTCGGCCCAAATCTATAGTCTACAAACCCAAACGTGGGATTCAGATTTCTTGTATGTCCACGAAGGGGTGAGATTGAGCGAGAAACGGTGAGATTGAGTAAGGTCCATTATTATACTATGAAAATAATCTAAGAAACTATGTTCAAGAGTTTCTAAGGTAGCATAGCATATTCTAAAAGATTCTTTTGCATCGGTTCCCATACACCAGTGTGTAAAGCAGTAGGACAGCAGGGTCATCAGCCAAGCACCTGCAGATACAAAACCACTTAAGGAAATACTCAAAGAAGAACAAAATAAAACAAAACTGATGAAAGTAAAAGAGATGGTTAAACTTTGATTATGATGATACAATAATTAAAGGCATGTTTATACTTTACAATATTTGATCAAGGAAATAGCTTAGAAAGGAAGTGAAATCACAATAAAGTTCTTGAAGATGAAAGGGCTTCAAGGTCAAACTTATTATCATGCCAAACATTTGAGCAAGCTTTAATCAAGGCAAGCTAGAGTTGTTCATGAACCACTGAGCTCATTCGCAGCCTAAATACGGCCCTGCAAAATGGACTATTTAAATGGACGGGCTTAGGTAACCATTCTCTAGTTCCATATTAAGGTCTAGAAGGGGGTGAGCAAAAATAAAAAGAAAACAAAGGACTTAATTTACTTTAACAATTTAACAATAACTAAAATATTTTCAAATTGAAATCTAGGTGATATAGAAAAACTGAGTGTAATCAGATCCAATCTTAATGAAATCTACTAAAATAAAAATCAGTACTGAAAAATGTAGTGCATCCCAGTACATGCACATTACAGCGTAACAAAAGTTATCATCAAACCTTGCAATTTTTTATCTTTATTTTGCGACAGATTAGGGTACATCCAATTTCAACTCAGAGATTGGACGTAAAATATTGACAGAAAAAGAACCAAGATAATCTTGCAACTCACAAGATATAATTCAGTCTAATAAGTCTAATCATCAAACACTGAAATATGAAGAAAAACAGTCACTCACATGCCAAGAGTATCGAAAAGCGATGTAAAAGGTAATCTCACAAGTGGACCGTTGTGTGCATTCCGTTCCATATCAACACGATCAACTGCAACTGCAACTGCAAAAAAGAGGACTAATTTACCTAACACCAAATGAAGATGGCATGGCAATTCAAAAAGTAAAAGAAAGAGGAACTCACATTCAATATCCCTAGGATTTTCCAAGGCCTTGCAATAAGGGTTGTCTGATAAATATGTATTTTCTTTCAAAAGGAAATATGAAGTGGCACTGTCACCACTTCGATCTGTAATGGACTCATCCCCCACAACACATTTACGGTAATGAATGAGAAT
>JAESVK010070392.1:0-16711 GCA_017140935.1 Hamamelis virginiana
TTAGGGTTAGTTTTCTTGTTATTTTATGTACGTATGCATGATTAGAAGTAGTTCTATTATTATTTTATGTGAGTATGCATGTTAGGGTTAGTTTTTTGTGATTTTATGTGTGTAAGCATGCTAGGGTTAGTTTTTGCTATGATTTTATGTTTAGGATGAGTTTTCTATTATTCTATGTGTAAGCATGTTTAGGGTAAAGGTTAATATATTCATGTTGTTATTTGAATCTCATGATAATTGATAGGTGATTTTAATGGTAATATGAGTACGTTAATGTGTATTTTGACATGTGAAGAGTCTTGAGTCTTTTTGTTTATGCTTTTCACGATTATTTAAGCACTTGGCATGAATTTGATTGTTTGAATACATAAATTGTGTACGAGGGAGCGTGCGAAGGTAAGACCCTCCCCTTGTGTTTAAATTAATTATGTAAGCATATTTTTGTGTAGTTTTTGATATGTTTTGCATGGTAATTTAATCAAGCATGATAGATTGTATGCTAGAGTATTTATTCATTATTAACCATGGATTAAGAATGATTTTTAGGCCATTAAAAGTGTATATTCAAATCTGTCCAGATTTGGATATATACTTTAAAATGGTTTAATTATCATTTTTAAGCCATATTTCGCATGATTTTTTTGTAGTTTATGTTGTATATTCATGTAAAAAGCATGCTAGGACATTTTCACCTTTTTTATTCTTTATTTTCATGATTTTTAGAGTAGTTTAAGGTACATATTCAAATCTGTCCAGATTTGTTCATGTCCCTAAATCACTTCTAAAAATCATTTTAAGGCCAAATCCAACTTAGAAATATGCTTAAGTTCACATAGCATAATTAGTGTGCATTTAAGAGCATTTTCATGCATTTTTAGAATTGATTACATGCTTATTTGTTTAAATTTCAGCATGCATTGCATTAGTATTTTTAGGTTTTTAGATTAACTTTAGGGCTAGTTAGAGACCTTAGGCTAAGAAGGTCACCTGACCTTCCCTAGGACTGTCCTTTATTGTAAAAGTCATACTCAGATTTGAGTATTTTGATCAATTTGAGAGTCAACCTTGGAGATATTTTATAAAAAGATTTTTGATGTAATGTTTATGAAATAAACGTAATTTTTATGAGATATTTGATTATTAAATGATTTTCAAAAAGATTTGAAATGTTTTAAAGATTTTTATCTAGGAATGAGATTCCTACCCATATGATTTGTTTTCTTAAAAATCTTTGAAAAAGATTTTTAATTGGAATTGAATTCTAAAGATAAGAATTACTTGGAATATTTGGATTTTATGAATGTCTTTTAATTTGAAATGATTTCAAATAAATGATTTTGAAAGAACAAAAAAACTCTCGAAGTTAGAGTCTTGAATTAGGTTGAAATACCTTTGATGATGTGATCGATTACAGTAGGAGAGTCCTAGGGTAGTCGAACTATGTGGACTTTGATACTTGCTGGGTGATACTAGTAAGTTACGTAGGCGCTAATAGGGCTCAAGTCCGCCCTAGGATGCCCGTAGGGTGTCCTAGGTTCTTAGGGTTTGTTTGTATTTTTTTATTATTAATATAACTAATATAGATTATTACATTTATATCACTACTTTATTGGTTGATTTAGATTATTTAGGATTGTTTGTATTGAGAAATTTAAATAGCCCAAATAAATTAGAAGTCCTTTAATTAGGGCGAGGTGGGTGCCTACAAGTGAAAGCTTGGAACCTTCCCACGTCGTAACCTAGCCCCCAGATCCAACTCTGGTTTGTAGACTGCTTTTCCATTAATGGAGTTTGTTTTATTGAAAATAAAATATTTTTATGGTTTCCTTATTCCTTAAAAATAAGGTGGCGACTCCTTTGTTTTGATTTTTAAACCCCCCTAATCACATCGCCCGGTGATGATGTGGACACCACCTAAGCCCCGCCACGAGGCTGGTCCACAGAACTGGCGACTCCGCTGGGGATGTCGAGGGCTAAACTTCATTAATTTAATTGGGCTATTTAATTTCTTAAATTAATTAAAATCAACCACTTGCATTTGTGTGACTGCATATCATTTTAGTTATATTAGCTGCATGTCATTGTGTGATAGGACGATGTTGCCTTGCCAAACGATGGTCTAGTCCTGATCCCTGTCTCCACTCGACACTAGGGCAATCATGACGAAGCCATCAACCTATTGTCAAGTACCCTTCGGGGTATATCAATGACCAATCAGTACTGTTTGACCCACGCGGCACGCCATGTGTCACATGTGGTTAGGTATATGGATTGGTCTGCAATAGAAACCTTTGAACTCACCTTTTGCATTAGTCCATGTAGACAGCCTGTAAGACACTCTACCCCACATTGCTTGCACACACCTGTTATGCTGCCGAAATTTTGACACACAATTGTACTGTTATGCTGCCGAAATTCCTTTTGGTATTTAACTGTACCGTTATGCTGTCAAAATTTTCCCTTGACACATACCTACGCCGTTATGCTGCCAAATTTCTTTTAGCACATAATTGCGTCGTTATGCTGCCGAAATTGTCCCAATTTGATGTGAGCCTTGTTTGTGAATGCTAGAACTTTGGGATATAGTACCCTTGGATAAACTTTGATATTTTTAATATAGGCCCTTTATTTTAAGGATTTTGGTCTTTAGAACGAAAAGGACTATTTTGAGGATGGAAGAGAATATTCTAAAGGTACATACCCTTTTCTGTGATTAGGTTGTTTTGGCTTGTTTTGACTAAGACCTTCGATTCAAAGGAAAGTGTCCCAAGAATGAAGGACTGGTCATTGGAATTGCTCTTTGAGCCTTGTTTGGTCAGTCATGTTTTATTTCCCTATTGGTGATTTCGATTTATTTCCTAATTTCTAAGGAAGTGCCCTTGTAAAATAGGGAAGTGAGTTGAAATTATGATAGGATGGTTTTCCCCTTTCTCTTTCTTTCTATTTGGATAGCACCTCTTTGATAGTCTGTCAATAGGTTTTGAGTATCATGGACTCTTCCATTTTTCTAAAAAAACCCATTTCATGGTATAGAATTCTGGCCTGGCGTCGTGATTCTAGAGGGCGTCTTTTTAGTGTTGAACCCCCTAGTGTATCCTCAATGGCTGATGGAGAATCCAGTACCACTGCTACAGTGTTGAATGCTATCATGGACCGAATTGATGCCCTGGCCCGTGAGACAGAACAGATTAAGAAAATGTCCCAAGATAAACAGACCAGTACAGATCAGGATAGGGAGGCCCACTTAGAGAACCCGAAGAGTACCTCTGATCCACCTATCCCAGCCCAAGTTGATGACAGTGCCAAGGCCCAAGCAGGAGCCAAGTCTAAGCCCATCAATCTGGATGGCGAGCCCAATGGATCTAGATTCCTTTCTAGGAATCCGATCCTGTTGTCGAGTAAAGTTGAAGCCTTAGAGAAAGCCCTGAAGGGGATGCGTCGGTCTGATGACATGGTTGATGTGACATCTTTTTCACTGTTTCCAAATGCCCGTATACCGTTCAGTTTTAAGATGCCGAAATTAGAGAAGTTTGATGGGATGGGTTGCCCTAAAACCCATTTGAAGATGTATGTGAGGGCGATGTAACCTCGTGGAGCCGATGATGAGCTGTTGGCTCAGATGTTTCATGAATCACTGAAAGGGTCAGCCTCGAAGTGGTTTTTATCCTTAGATGAGACTAAGTTGAAGACATGGGAGGATATTTGCAATGAGTTCACTAATCATTACAAGTACAACACTGAGATTGATGTGACTCGTAGGGATCTTGAGACTACTAAGCAGGAACCGAGGGAGAGTTTCTCTGCCTTCATTTCCAGATGGAGGGCGAAAGCTTCCCAGATGACCCACAGGCCTACAAATGATGAGCAGGTGCAGATGGTACTGAAGAGTCTCTTGCCCATTTACAACAAGTATTTGTTCTCACAATACTTCCCTAACTTCAAAGCCCTTGTTATTGCTGGCACTCAAGTTGAAGATGCTCTGGCTAGTGGGGCTCTCAAGGTCGAAGAACCCTTCAAAAACCGCCAACCACCTCTCAACCGCAAACCCAACTCAGAAGTCAATGCCATCACCCAACCTATTCAAGCTACCCAACCAAATCGCTCATTCCAAGCTAGAGAGCCAACCCGCCAATTCACCAATCTATACATGTCCCTGGAACGTGTCCTTGAGAAATTGAAGGCACGTGGTCTCCTTACCCCTTTGGAACCCCGGCCTCTTCCAGATCATTTGCCCAGAAATTTCAAAGAAAATGAGTATTGCCAGTTCCACCAATCCAAAGGCCATCACACCATCCAATGCATGCGCCTTCGCTATGAAATCCAAGACCTCATTGACAAGAAAGTCATTGCCCCACCAAATCCACCGAGTCTACCAAATGTCACCAGTAACCCTCTCCCACCCCATGCTGTACCGCCACCAGCTCAAATCAATGCCCTGGGCCTCGACGACCCAAAAATTCGTCACCCAATCCGCCCATATGTTCCACTCAAAACTACCTTAACCGAAGCCTTTTACCAAGCCCGGTCCCAAGGCCTCATCACCCCACTTATACCCCACTTCCATAAGCCTTTTTGCCAGTACCACAACGTCTTCGGCCATGACACGGAGAATTGCAGAGTTTAAGGGAAATTGGTTCAAGATTTACTTGATGATGGAGAGTTGTATCAGTATGAAGAACCTGAGCAACCTGAAGTTCTCGAAGAAGCTCCTAGAAGTGGGAATTCTCAACGTCAGTTGAAGGAGAGGTATCTAGCGGGAGACCCGAAGGTCGGATTGTTAGGAGAATCGAGCGGCAAATTTGATTATTATGTGCTCTATTCATCGAGAAAGATTTCTGATGAACCTATTAGTCCTACCGGATGGGATGATTTACCTGCAGAAGTTGAACCAGTTATTCCTTCTTCTCCTGAAGAGTTGAGTCAGGATATCATGCGGAAACAGTTTGAGAATAGAACCTCTTCAGTCACGAAGATCACCGGGGAAGGTAGAGATTTGATCGGTATGATTGAATAGGAGGATCTCATGAGCATACCTGAGACCATAGAGAATCTGTGGGCTAGTGATGAGGAAGTAGACCATCTGACTCGAGGCGGGCGCCGTTTCAAGCCAGCTCATTTGGAAGTCAGTAATCCGTTGGGGGAATTAGAGAAGGGTCAGCGATCAGATGTCATAAAAGAAGAGGAAGAGATACTGAAACAGTTGAAGAGAATACAGGCTAACATTACCATTTGGGGATTGTCCATGGCTTCACAGAAACACAGGCAGACAGTGCTTCATTTGTTGAATCATGGACCGTCCATCTCATTTACTGAATCTGACTTACCTGAGAGTGGGAGTAATCATCTGCAGGCTTTGTACATCACTATGGATATTTTGGGAAAGAGAGTTCTTTCAGTTTTAGTTGACAACGGGTCAGCATTGAATGTATGTCCACTCAGTACTACTACTACATTGGGGATTGAACCATCTGAATTTTCGCCACCAGGACAGACTGTCAGGGTTTATGACAATACTCGCAGAGAAGTTGTAGGAATGGTGACTCTTCCAGTTGTTATTGGACCGGTTGAATTCAAAGTTGATTTTCAGATCCTAGATGTGCCAGCCAGTTTTAATCTGCTTTTGGGAAGACCGTGGATTCATTTGACTGGGGCTGTACCGTCATCGCTTCACCAGAAAATCAAGTTTCCACACCAGGGATCAGTGGTCACTTTGAAAGGGGATATGAAGATGAATCGAAGTGTTCGAGTACCAATCTGTGAGATCAACCAGGAGTCATCAGAAGTGTTATTGTCAGGGTTTGAGTACGTACATGCTATTGAAATAGAGCCCGAGCAGGCGGTTTTGTGTCTCGAATTGCATACTTATGAAGTCGGGGCAATCTACCCAATTGAACCTACAACTCCACCCTTATCAAACTGGGGCTTTGAAGATTGTCCTTTCATCCATGATTGTGAGGGGATCGAGTCACTTCCATCTGATGATAACTTGTAGGTGTCTTCAGTAGAATAGGATTTCCCTGTTTTTTCTGTAATAGTATAGGATTTCCTTGTTTTCAATAAAAACCTCAACCTCATTTAAGGAGGTATGAGTGTCAGTTTAGTTCATCTTCTGTGTTCTGATATTCAATTTTCAATCAATAAGAGAAGTATTCATTCTCTTCTCATCTCTCTTGCAGTGTCTCTTTTTTATCATCTCTGGATTTGTATGGCATGAATATAGACCCGCGAGAGGATGTTCCTCCTGAGGTCGATGAGCAATATGGAAAGGGGCACGCTCAACCTAACATGGATGAATTAATTTCAATCAATTTAGGAACGGATGAATCACCTAAAATAATTAAAATTGGATCAACACTGTCGCCGCAAGAGAGAGAATCATTGGTAGAGGTTTTGAAAGAGAACATTGAAGCTTTCGCATGGTCGTACCAAGATATGCCAGTCATTGATCCCGACATTGTGCAGCACTTTATCCCCACTGATCCAAAAATGAAGCCAGTCAAGCAGAAGCTGCGGAGAATGAAGCCAGAATGGGCCTTGAAGATTAAGGATGAGGTGATCAAACAGATGAATGCCGGATTTCTGCAAGTAGTGGAGTACCCAGAATGGTTAGCTAACATCGTTCCAGTGCCTAAGAAGGACGGGAAAGTACGAATGTGTGTTGATTTCAGAGATCTCAATAAGGCGTGTCCTAAAGATGATTTCCCTCTGCCCCATATAGATGTATTGGTTGACAACACTGCCGGCCATGCACTCTTGTCTTTTATGGATGGCTTTTCGGTTTATAATCAGATCAACATGGCTTCTCAAGATATGGAAAAGACTGCCTTCATCACACAATGGGGGACATTTTGTTATCGGGTTATGCCCTTTGGCCTTAAGAATGCTGGCACGACATACCAAAGGATGGCTACCACACTGCTGCATGATTTGATTCACAAGGAGGTGGAAGTGTACGTAGATGATATGATCGTGAAGTCTGTGGATAGGGAAGGACATTTAGCTGCTCTAAAGAAGTTCTTTGAAAGAATTATCAAGTACAAGCTGCGTTTGAACCCTCAGAAATGTGCATTTGGAGTGACTGCTGGAAAGCTGCTTGGTTTTATGATCACACAGAGAGGGATAGAAGTAGATCCGGGGAAAATCAAAGCCATCATGGAGATGCAACCACCAAAGACAGAAAAGGAAATTCGAGGATTTTTGGGAAGAATTCAGTTTATCAGCCGTTTCATAGCTCAGTTGACAACTATCTGCGAGCCGATTTTCAAGCTGCTAAAGAAGGATGTACCGACTAAGTGGAATGAGGAATGTGAAGAGGCATTTGATACCATCAGAAGGTATTTGAGCAACCCACCAATACTGGTTCCCCCGCGACAAGGTGAACCGTTATTACTCTCCTTAACTGTCACCGAAACCGCGATGGGCGCTATGTTAGCTCAATATCTTGAAGAATCCTTGAAAAAGAATGCCATCTACTACCTCAGCAAGAAGATGACGGATTATGAAGTGAACTATAGTGCTTTGGAAAAGACATGCGTGGCATTGGTATGGGCAACTCAAAAGCTTCGCCATTACATGATGTCTTTCCAAGTACTCTTGATCAGTCGAATGGACCCATTGAAGTATCTGCTTGAGAAGCCTGCTTTGTCTTATAAAACAGCGCAGTGGTTATTGTTATTGTCAGAATTCGACATTCAGTATGTACTGCAGAAATCAGTGAAAGGAAGAGCTATAGCAGAACACTTGGCAGAATGTGCTACTTCACAAGCAGACGATGTCAATCACCAGTTCCCAGATGAAGAGATCCTTGTGGTTGAGAAGAAGGTGTGGAAAGCGCACTTTGATGGAGCATTGAATAGGAAAGGATGTGGCATAGGAGTTCGTCTGGAGACACCTGAAGATGTGATGATACCTGTGGCAGTGAAACTGAACTTTAAGGCAACCAATAACATAGCTGAATATGAAGCTTGCATTCTAGCTTTAGAATCAGCATTGGCCTTGGGAGTAGAAGAGCTTGAAGTGTATGGAGATTCAGCCCTTATCATATGCCAGACTAGAGGGGAATGGAAGACTAAAGATGAGAAGCTGCTGCCATATCATGATTATCTAGAGACACTGGCGAAAGAATTCCGTCAAATAAAATTCTTTTACCTGTCTAGGCAAAAGAACAAGTTTGCGGATGCCTTAGCCACTCTAGCATCCATGGCAGAGATCCCAATAGAAGGGGGAGTAGCGCCAATGATCATTGAATCTAGAGAAGAACCCATCTACTGTTGTGCCTTAAGGGAAGGAGAACCAAACGACGGGAAGCCGTGGTACCATGATATTCAGCAATACTTAGAAAAAGGGGAGTATCCGCCAGAAGCATCCTATGTTGACCGAAGAACTTTGAGAAGGTTGGCTAGCCAGTTCATCTTGTGCAGTGGGAAATTGTATAAAAGGTCTTTTGACGGTGTCCATCTCTTGTGTGTAACAGAGGATGAAGCAGAACAGATCATTCAAGAAATACATGAAGGGGTTGGGGCTCCACACATGAATGGGTATATGCTTGCGAAGAAGATTTTGAGACTAGGTTACTATTGGTTGACCTTAGAAAGTGATTGTGCTAAACATGTTAAGAAATGTCATAAGTGCCAAGTGTTTGCAAGTGGTAAGCATCAGCCATCCATGCCACTCACTACCATGTCATCACCATGGCCATTTGCAACATGGGCCATTGATATCATCGGCAAGATCACTCCTGCGGCCTCGAATAGGCACGAGTACATATTGGTGGCCATAGATTACTTTACCAAATGGGTAGAAGCAGCGTCGTACAAGACTTTGAATGCTAAGCAGGTTGCCAAGTTCATACAGTGCAACATCATCTACCGGTATGGAGTGCCACGTGAGTTTATTTCAGACAATGGGCAACATTTCAAAAAAGAGACTGAGGAGCTTCTTAAAAAATATGGTATAGTAAATCACCATTCCTCTCCTTACCGTCCGTAGACTAATGGAGCAGTAGAGGCAGCTAACAAGAATTTAAAGACCATTTTGAAGAAGACCACTGATACGTACAATGATTGGCATGAAAAGTTGCCTCTAGCATTGTGGGGCTATCGCACATCCATTAGGGCGTCTACTGGAGCTACGCCTTACTCGTTAGTGTATGGTATGGAAGCAGTGTTACCAATGAAGTTAGAGATACCTTCACTAAGGGTAGTTATGGAAAGCCAACTAGCAGAAGTCGATTGGATGAGGGATAGATATGAGCAGTTGTCACTAATTGACGAGAAGAGATTGAAGGCCCTATACCATGTTCAAGGTTATCAGAGAAGAATAGCTCGAGCATTCAACAAGAGAGTTAAAAACAGGGGCTTAAAGAAAGGGGATTTGGTACTCAAAGAAATCAGAATGCCGATCCATGATCCGAGAGGAAAGTTCAAGCCAAGTTGGGTGGGACCCTACATCATCAAAGAGATACTATCAGGCGGAGCCGTGCGTCTTATGGACATAGATGGGATCGAATTCTCTCAACCTACCAATTTGGATCAATTGAAAAAGTATCATGTATAAATAAAATAAAATAAAATAGTAAAAAGGGCCCGCTAGGTAGAAAACCTGAAAAGGCTGCTTAGGCAAAAATTAGGCAAGAGCTCGCTAGGTAGAAAACCTGCAAAGGCTGCCTAGGCAAAAAGTAGAGCATTAAAAAAAAAATGCTTTTCAATTGATCCCATGAACTACAAGGACCTGATTTTCCAAGTATTCAAAACAAGAAATTTGAAAGTTTTATGAGAAAAAGATATTCAAAGGATGGAGATATGTAGGCAGCCCATAAATTTACCTTGGGTGCGGTCCAATTCTTTAAGGCAAAACAACCCTGTGTTTGTTTTCAATTGTAATTGTTTGAAGTGATTTATTCAAAACTAAAAAGATAGAATTCTTTTATTCATGAAATGAAGAGAAACTTTTCAAAGGTCTATTACATGCCATATGATTCTAATTCCATTCATTCTAAATAATAAAAAGCATGGGAAATATGTTTCAAAAATTCTGTTAAGTCCTTCGTTCCTTCCTGGAAATTTCTTCAGAGTCATCATCTTTTCGTCTTTTGTAAAGTACTATTTGCAAATTATTAGGTGGAAGTGACGAAGTGTCCCCTCGCTCTTCAGATGAGAGACTTTCGATAAGTCCTGAGATCCTAGCCTTCATTTCTTGTACCCGAGTACCCATATTCTGAGATAACCATTACCTATAAGCCTCATCCAGCTCAAAAGGCCCATGAGAGAAATCAATGTGAGTTGTGCGCAATACAGATGGCCACCTTGACATCAAAGCCTTTACCACCGATAGAGAGATCGCCTTGGAAGTGCAAGTATGCTCTGAGAGATATGGAATTGTCTGTTTGGTCCCCATTTGGCGAAGCAATCGGGTTGCTCAATAGAAAGAAGTACACTTCAACCCTACCAAAATCACCACAGAATAACCTGGAGAACGGAGCAGATAATGGCCAGAACAGTTCCAGTCATGTATATACACCATAAAAGTGAGAAAACTTGTTTTAGTACAAATGTTTACAAATTACATATGATTTTCAAAGTGAAACCCCGTGTCTCATAGAAGATTAGTCAACGTCTTCGAGAGCTCCTCCTTATCCCTCTGCTAGATCCCTCGCCAGCTGAAGAGTGACGTGGTGGATCAGGTGCCTGAAATGATGTTCACGTTTTGATCAGTTGTGAGAAGGGAATGAAGATGAATTTGAGAATGTGATTTGAGGTTACCTGTTGACGAGTGAGAGCGGAAGTTCTCAAGCTCATCCTGCGAAGGTCACGCCTCATGGCAGTAGTAAGATCAATGTAATCCTGGCAATACTCTCGAGGGACCTATCAGAAATGAATGATGTCAGTGTATCAGTGGGAATGTGTGTGCAGTTAATTGGTTCAGTGGGAGGTTCACCTGTTCGTAAGAAGGATCTATGTGATATCCCTCATCGACTGAAGGTCGTGAAATAGTAGAAGTCACGAAGTTATCTTCAACTATCAGCTCAATGTTCCAGTCTGCAAGCTGCAAGGCAGGAGGCCTATTTGTTTCTTGATCATCATCACTAACAGCAGCTTTAGAGCTTTGACCCCGGGAACGGCGACTCTGTGGACATAAAGATGAAGTTTTGTGATTGCATTTATAGGGATGAAAGGAAGCATTCTCAAAAGTCATACCCTCTCAGGCAGTTCTCCAGTCGCTAAAGGGCACATCAAGAATTGCTGGCAGAAGACCTCATAGCTCGCATCAGAGAAAAGGAAAGCGAAAAGATCCACTCCTCTCTTAGACTCTAACAGGGCCTCACCCTTCAGTTTATCAGTGTGACGCATATTCGCAGGAGGCAGAAAAGGCACCCTAGCTACATCCATGTTTCTATAGACTTAGCGACAGACTCTTTCACCCAAGTACCAGTATCTGCCAGCAGGCCCTTCAAACAAGATTCGCCTATGTGTTAGGAGTACACTATGCATGTGGGGGGAAGCCAAAGTAGTCCTCCAAGTACCCCATAGGTCCCAGTTCACCTGAAGATTATGAAGAGTATGAGAGTTGAATTTGGAAGATTTAAGAGAAAGACAATGGTTTGAGATTTTACCTATTCTGCAGTGAGACCGGCAAGGATAGCTTTGGCAGCAGCATAATCATACCTATGGAGATTGGAGTGTTTCCTGTGGCATGGATCAAAGCGAGCTAGAAATGGCCATTGGTTAACCCCCTCTTTCAAGAGAGGACAACCAAGACCCAAGTAGATGAATGCCCATACCTGCATGAAAGAAAGATCAGGGAATTGATAAAAATATGGAAAGATTCTATTGAAAGACAATTGGGTGAAATCAGTACCTGCCATATGAAAGCCAAGCCGCCGAAATCCTGGGCAGCATCTCGAGATTTGTCACACATGGAGCGATACATAGTCGCTAATGCAGCTCCACCCCAGTCATATAGGTGAACATTATCCATGTCCTCCAAACTCTTCAAGAAGCCTAAAGGGGCTATGTCTTGTGTACCTGCAAAGAAAGTGCATGAGAGCAGATACAGAATGAATGCACGGGCAATATCCTCGGGTTCCCCTCCCTCCTCTTCACTTTGAACACTGAAGTGATTATAGAGCCAAGAGCGCCTGACTCCTCTTTTTGTCAAATGAACATTTTTAACGCCCAAGAGATTGTGCAAGTATTCTTCATCAGTGTGAGCTTCTTCATAAAAAGCGAGTGGTTGGCCTCCAATATGAAGTCCTGTAATCATGGTGAAATCGAGTGGGGTCATGGTCATTTCCCCAAACCCGAAGTGAAATGTGTTAGTGGTGTCCCACCAGAGTTCAGAAAGAGCAATCATGGCCATTCTATCCATGTTGTCGAGCCAGAGAGAATCCAAGAAGAACTTAAAGCCTGCTTGCTCAACAATGGCCTTAGCTTGGGGTTGGCGTGTCTCCATTAATTCCCACCATTTGATTAGCTTACCTAAGGAGTATCTTGTACGGATTTCGAAATTGGGCTGCATAAGCACATTTGGGGTTATATTCACATCAAAGCAAATGTTGTTATTTCTAAAGGAATTTTGATTCAAATGTAATGCAAGTATGACTATTGATTTATATATCATGAATGAAGTAAAATTTATGCTTTGAATGAGCCAAAATGATCAATACATTTTCAAAAAGTTTTTACAAAAAAGATGTATGCATATTGTATGACACAATTTATTATCAAAGGCATGGGTGGTGTCACCAAAATCCAAAATGTTTCAAATTCAAAATTGATGGTGTTTTAATCAAATTAAACATCATAGAAAATTTTTGAGATACTTTACTTGACATGAAATGACTTGTAAAGAAGAAAATGGATAATAGTGTCATTGAGGCATTTTATCAAACATGTGATATGCATATTTTCAAAATGATATTTTCAAACGTAATTGATAATGGCAAATACTTTCTAAAATCCTACAAAAATCATTGAAACATGATTAGGATATGTTTGATTTGAAAAATCAAAGTTTACTTCATTGAGACATTTCATCAAACACTTGGTGTGCACCATTGACAAGCTTGTGAAGCTATGAAATGGGGCTCCCATGCTTTTCCCAAAGGTTACAATGATATGAAAATCAACAATCACAACATGCAAACAAGCATTTTAATTCAATCAATTGCATATGAATCAAGAGTTATTAAGGAAATTTAACTTACATTGTCTTTGGAGTGAATATACGAAATATGTGTTCTAGGCTCCAAGAGTAGAGATGGTGGATGGGATTCTCCATATGAGGGTGCCTTGTATCTAGCTTTGACTTCTAAGAACGGATACTTTAAGTAAGGTGGAGGAAATTGATCTCTAGACATTTTTGAAGAGAGTTGAGTATGGGAGAAGTGGAGAGGTTCACACCAAATGAAAACAAGTTGAAGAACTTGAGAGGATGAAGATGATTTTGTGTTGGCAAGAGTACAAACCAAATATTTGGTTGAGTATGTATGAATTGAAGATCAAAGGTTAGGGTTTTGGAGCAAAACCAAGTTAGAAGGTGGCTTAGAATGAGCACAAGAGTGCACATGAGCATGAGGGGCTTAAAAAGAACAAAAAAAAATTCGGGTCACACATGGTGACCGTCCTAGCTAGGACGGCCAACCGTCCAGCCCAGGACGGCTAGCCGTCCAGGCTAGGACGGCCACCAGTGCGCCCCAATTTGATTTTCTCAAATTTTGATTTTTTCGATCGATTTTCTCCTAAATTAGTTCATGTTTTGTATGAAAACTACCACTAAATGATGATTTTGAATGATGATTTTGAAATGATGATTTTTGAAAACATTTTATATGGGAGATGTACCATATAATTGATGATATGTTCATATGGGAGATGTACCATATGAACGATAAACTTGAGTTATTTTATGTGAAGTATGAAATAACATTTTGAAATTGTTTGAAATTATTTTATGTGAAACATAAAATGATAAAGTGAGATTATTTTATGTGAGACATAAAATAATGCTTTATATGGGAGAAGTACCATATAATTGTGAATGTGTTCACATGGGAGATGTACCATGTAAACTATGAATTTGAGTTATTTTATGTGAAGCATGAAATAACACTTTGAATTGTTTGTAATTATTTTATGTGAAACATAAAATGATGAGGTGTGATTATTTTATGTGAGACATAAAATAATGCTTTATATGGAAGAAGTACCATATAATTGAGAATGTGTTCACATGGGAGATGTACCATATGAACAATGAATTTGGATTATTTTATGTGAAACATAAAATAATGGTGTGAAAATGTTTATATAGGAGAAGTACTATATAAATAATAATTCTTGTGGGAGATGTACCATAAGAATAATGAGTCTGGACTATTTTATGTGAGAGAAGTATCACATAAGATGATAACTTGTATGTGTTTATGTGAGAGAAGTATCACATAAAATGATGATTTGTGTATGCTTATGTGAGTGAGATATCACATAAATGTTTGTTTTGTGGTTTGTTAGTGTGATTGATTTTGAAATAATTGGAAGTGTGACTTCCAAGAATTATTTTCATTCTGGATTTGTTCAGAAAATAGATCCCAATGTTGGTGAGAAGTTGGTTTGATCATCCCTCTTTTTGTTGTGGCAAAAATGGGATGCCATTTTCTTTCGTTGGTATTACATGGCGAAGCCATGACACACCAACGAGGGTGTGGACCAGCCTCGTGGACGGGGCTTTAGGTGTTGTGGTGTGAGTCCACATCATCACCGGGCGATGTGATTAGGGGGGTTTAGAAATCAAAACAAAGGAGTCGCCACCTTATTTTTAAGGAATAAGGAAACCATGAAAAATATTTTATTTTTTAAATCAAAACAAAACAAACTCCATTTTCAATGAAAAGACTGTCTACAAACCAGAGTTGGATCCGGGGGCTAGGTTACGACGTGGGAAGGTTCCAAGCTTTCACTTGTAGGCACCCACCTCGCCCTAATTAAAGGACTTCTAATTTATTTGGGCTATTTAAATTTCTCAATGCAAACAATCCTAAATAATCTAATCAACCAAAAAATATTGATATAAATGCATTATCTATATTTAGTTATATTAATAAATAAATAAAAATATATACAAACAAACCCCTAAAACCTAGGACACCCTACGGGCATCTTAGGGCGGACTTGAGCCCTATTAGCGCCTACGTAACTTACTAGTATCACCTAGCAAGTATCAAAGTCCACGTAGTTCGACTACCCTTGGACTCTCCTATTGTAATCGATCACATCATCAAAGGTATTTCAACCTAATTCAAGACTCCAACTTCGAGAGTTTTTATTCTTTCAAAATCATTTATTTGAAATCATTTCAAATTAAAAGATATTCATAAAATCCAAATATTCCAAAATAATTCTTATCTTTAGAATTAAATTCCAATTGAAAATCTTTTTCAAAGATATTTCAAGAAAACAAATCATATTGAGAGGAATTTCATTCCAAAGTAAAAATCTTTTAAAACATTTCAAATCTTTTGAAAATCAATTAATAATCAAATATCTCATAAAATCATATTTATTTCATAAATATTGCATCAAAAATCTTTTAGGAAATCTCTCGAAGATCGACTCTTAAATCAAATAAAATACACAATTCAAATAATGATTTTTACAACAAAGGAAATTCCTAGGGAAGGTCAAGTGACCTTCCTAGCCTAGGGTCTCTAACTAACCCTAAAGTTAATCTAAACCCTAACATACTAATGCAAATGCATGCTGTAATTTAACTAAATTAATCAAACTTTCACAAAATCAGTTCCAATCATGCATGAAAATGTTCCTAAATGCATACTAATCAAACTATGTGATCCTAAGCATATTCCTAAGTTGGATTTGGCCCTAAAATAATTTTTTAGAATAATTTAAAGGCATAAACAAACCCGGACAGATTTGGATACGAACTTTAAACCACTCTAAAAATCATGAAAACAAATAATAAAAATGTGAAAATGTCCTAGCATGCTTTCTACATGAATATACTATGAAACTACTAATAAAATCATGCAAAATATGGCTTAAAAATGTTAATTAAACCACTTTAAACCATGTATTCAAATCTGTCCAGATTTGAATACATAATTAAAGTAACTTAAAAAACCATTTTTAATCCATAAAAACATCAAATAAAACATCCTAGCATACAATCTAACATGCTTGACTAATTTACCATGCAAAAACATATCAAAAACTACACAAAAATATGCTAAAATAATTAATTTAAACATAAGGGGAGGATCTTACCTTCGCACGCTCCCTCGTACACAATTTTTATATTCAAACAATCAAATCAATATCAAGTGTTCAAATAATCATAAAAAAGCATAAAAAATGACCCACAACTCATTACATACATATTAACACATTCATATCATCATCAATACCATCAATCAAACATTTAGAGATTCGAATAACAATATGAATGTATCTACACTTACCCTAGGCATGCTCACATACATGAAATAATAACAACGGACTCATCCTAAACATGAAATCATAACAAAAAACTAACCCTAGCATGCTTACACACATAAAATCATAAGAAACTAACCCTAACATACATACTCACATAAAATAATAATAAAGCTACTTCTAATCATGCATACGTACATAAAATAACAAGAAAATTAACCCTAACATGCATACTCACATAGAATAATGATAAAACTATTTCT
>JAESVK010070393.1:0-30382 GCA_017140935.1 Hamamelis virginiana
TAAAGAGTCTTTTAGTATAAACCTGCATTTCCCAGTGGTTCGACACCTATGCTCACTAGTCACAATCGAATTGAGATTATCAGTCACGCGGTTTTATAAATTATTAATCTTGATCACTGACAATGAATAATCTCCCTTGTCATCTGAAGCGATCATTGGCTTATCCCCAGGGTTAGTGGGAATAAAATACTGCACTATGTCGGTGTCTATTCCTGGCATATCCTTTTACGACCATGCAAACACCTCTATGTTTTCTCTCAACAATCCTACCAATTTTTCTTGTTCTTGCGTTGACAAAGTTGCCCCAATGTTAATTATCTTAGGCGATTCATCGGATCCTAAATTAACTGATATTAATTCGTCCACATTAGGTCGAGCATGTTCCATTTCCCTTCGTTGTTCAAACTCAGGGGGAACATCCTCTCTAGGATCTATGTTCGTGCCATATATACCCATAGAAGAAAGGAGTAACAAACTGCAAATGAGAAGAATGAAGAAAATGAATACTTTATTAATCAGAAAGAGATATAACACATGCTAAACTATCATTCGCCTCCTAACAGAAGATGGCTGATTTTATTGAAAAAGAAAAACAAGAATGCTATTCTACAATCCTATGGAAAGAAAGCATAGAAATCCTACAAGCTATCATCTGATGGGAGCGAATTTTCCGCAACTGAGTCTTCAACCCGAGGCTCATACTCAAGGCTCCAATTGGTTAATGGACTGGTGGTATTTTCAATGAGGTGGATAGGATCGGGTTCATGAACATGCTCTTCGATGCAGGCAATCTCTTTGAACATAGCCCCTATAGCGATTTCATCAGCATGGTCGACCCAGTCAAACTCTGTATGCTCTTCGGCTATGATGGTAGTTGGAGAGAGAGGTAGTGGAGTGTTGAAGAAGATTTCAAACCCAGGAACTCTAGCTTTCTAATTTTCAAGGTAAATGGGCTCGGGAACCCACAATAAGGGAAATCATCTCCTTCTTTGACAAAAGCCCCATTTAAAGTGGGCCGGTAAGGTTTTAGAGTGGGGTTAAGAGCTCGTCTATCTTCTTTGGCCAACTGTCTCTCTCTTCTTTTATGTGCCATCTCTTTTTTGTCAACTTCGGTACTTTGATAGCCAAATCCAAAAGGATAAATTGCTGAGTGATATTCGATGGGATCAGGCGTGCCTTGATGACGACGACCTAAGCCCATTCCTGGAAAGAAGCCCATATCTTTCATGATCTGACCCACTTACATATTCACATATGGACTGCAGTCTAGCACCATTTTCTCTTTACATCCTGGCTCAACCTCTACACACTGTATGTACACAAAGCCTGTCAAATGACCAAAATAACATTACCGACTCCAATAGATAAGTATTCCACAAACAAATATCTAAAACTCAAAGAACTTAAATGATATTTCAATATATCAAATCAAAAAACAAAAAATTAAAGCATCTGTTGATAAAAAAAAAAAAAAGCAACCAACAAAAGTGAAACAATTACCATAGTTATATCTGAAAGAAAAATAAATAAGAAAACACTTATATATAGATATCGAAAAATCTTCTATTCATCTGCATTCATTAATTGAGAATTCCAACACATTTAAAGGATCTATATAACTAAAGAATACACCCTTTCATGTATTAATTTTGTTAGCCCTAAGGTCCTTGACCTTATTTTGATGATAACTAAACCATACCTTTCTTCTAACAAATGGTTGAGTGTTATGTCTCCATAGATTGTCTTTGGAGTCTTCATCAACATTCATCAAGCATTCCAAGTGCTCTTTATTCAAATCAAAGCTCATGGTGATAAACTTCAAGTGTCAAAGCAATTCAAAGATGTTCAATCCTTGAAAACCAACTTGAAGACTTGCTCAAGCTCATAAAGGCAAATTGAAGTCAACTTGATCTATGAATACTTTTAGGAACACTTTGTAAGACTTCTCTCATGATCAATTGTTTAAAACTCAAGAGAAAATTTTTTCACATCTCATTGTGCATTAGCATATATACTTAAATTGCTTTTTAAATTGACCTTAAATGTTTTGGAATACTTAGTTAACTTGTCAAAGTGTTTAGTGTTGATTTTGACTTAGAAATTTCAAATTATTGCCTTTACAACTTCACTAGTCGACTAACCCATCTAGTCCTAGTCGACTAATTGGAGTACAGAAGCAATGTTTATGAAATTCTAAGTTAGTCGACTAATCACCCTTGACTAGTCGACTAATGATTTCCTAGTCGACTAATCCTCTCGTACTAGTCGACTAATGAAAGGTCAGAAGCCATGTTTTGGTTGCAACTTTGCTAGTCGACTAATCGACCTTGGCTAGTCGACTAACCGATCCCGGATCAAAATTTCCAAATGAGTTTTAAGTTAGTAGTCGACTAACACCCCTTGTCTTAGTCGACTAACAAACCCAGATTTTGATCTTTATGAATTTTGCTTAGCTAGTCGACTAATCAGCCTGTCCTAGTCGACTAACCGAGCCCGGGAATGAAAAATACCTTTGAAAATGCCTTGTTAGTTGACTAACAAGCTTGTCCTAGTCGACTAAGGCCTCTGCAACTTTAAAACGGCTCTTTCTTAAATTAGTCATTCAAGCATTAAATGTTCCCCAACCACCCTAAACCTTCCTAATCCGACTTATAGGGTTTCAAACGGTCATTTGGGTTTTGGTTGGCTATATATTGAAGGTTGGTGATCATTTATTGCTTACTAGTGATTCAATCTTTTGTCTTTACATCCATTACTCTCAAGCATTCAATATTCACTCTTCTCATTGATTAAAAACTATTGTGCTTCATCCATTTGATTCTTTGAGAAATTATTGTGCTCTTGTATTGATTACAAATCAGCTTTGAGAAGCATTCATTGTATCATTCAATATTCAATCATTTGTATTGTGAGTTTTGTAAGGGTTTTGTGAGAACTCTTGTGGGTGAGTTGTCTTCCACCTTGAAAGAAGGCAAGTTGTAAAGGTTTCTCCACCTTGAAGGAGTTGCTTAGTGGATTAAACCTCTTGACGGAGTTCTTGAGGCGTTGATGTAGGCGGAGGCCGAACCACGTTAAATCTTTGTGTTTGATTCTCTAACTCAATCTCTTTATTTCAAGTTATATATTTGTTTCTTGTTGTATTGAGTTGATATTCAATCTTGCATTCTACTCATCCATTTTCAAGTTTGCAAAAATCTTGTATCTTATTTTTTAAAGTAATTTTTATTTGTCTATACTCTATTCACCCCCCCCTCTAGAGTATATTTTGGGCCAACAATTGGTATCAGAGCAAGTGCTCATTATTTTTCAAAATTTGTTAAGCTAAAGATCATGGCAAATCAAATGGGAACCAACCCCGACAGACCTCCATTTTTCGATGGTGAAAACTATGGATTTTGGAAAAATAGAATGCAAAATTGAATTGAATCTTATGACATGAGAATTTGGAAAGTTATAATGAAAGGGAATGAAAATGTTTTTAAAAAGGATGTCGAAGGGCAACTTGTTCCCAAAACTTTGGATGATTGGACCAAAGATGACATGAAAGTTATCCAAATTAATTCTAAAGCAAAAACCTTATTGTATTGTGCTATTAATGTTAGTGAATACAATCGTGTTTCATCATGTGCCACGGCACAAGAAATTTGGAGAAAACTTGAGGTCACTTATGAAGGTACCAAACAAATTAAACGTTCCAAAGCTCTCATGCTTAGACAAGACTATGAAATGTTTAAGATGATAGAAGGTGAAAATGTTAGAGATATGTTTACCTCGTTTTACTAATCTCTTGAATGAATTGCAAGCATTAGGGAAAGTTATTCCTAATGATGATATTGTGTCGAAGATCCTTCTAGCTCTTTCACTTTCATGGAGTCCTAAAATCACCGCCATTCAAGAAGCCAAAGATATTGATGAGATTGACATTGATGAGCTTATAGGCTCACTCATTACCTATGAAACGGCAATGAAGAATGAGAAGAAGGCAATTCAAAGTGAGAAAGACAACGCTCAAGTGAAAAGAACCCTAGCTCTTCAATCCTCTATTCTTGAAGGGAGTAATGGTGATGATATGGCTCTCATTACTAGGCAATTTCAATCCTTCCTAAGGATGAAGAATAACCAATCAAGACAAGGCAATGGAAGATTTGTCAAAGCTAATGATGGTAGATGCCTCAATTGCAAGAATTTTAGGCACACCATTGCACATTGTCTTAGCAAGAACTCTTCCAACAACAATAACTTCAATTCTTCAAGAATTGATCAAAGAGGCAAAGGGAAAGCTATGGCCGCCACCACCACAACTTGGGATGACATTCTTGAGGATGCTAAGAGTGATGAAGAGACTACCCAATAGGAGACGGCTAATTTTTGCTTGTTTGCCAACATTGAGGAATCATGCTTCATGGCAAATGATGATGAAGACAATGAGGTAAATTTCATTTCAAATTGTGATGATGATGAATGTGATTTATCCTTAGAGGACTTTCAAAATTTGAGTAAACTATTTTATGATAAAAATTGTGTTTTAAAAAGGGAACTTGAATCTTTGAAGAAAAGCCTCTCAACTCTCAAGAATGAGAAACTAGCATTAGTAAATGAAAATTCCAAATTAACTTTGCTAAATGAAAAGCAAAGAAATGAGATTAAGACTTTGAGAAACATACCTTCCACTTCCAAATCTTCAATTGACTCTTCAACTTTTGAAAATGAAAACAAACTTTTGAAATCCAAAGTTGAAGACTTAAACAAAATTGTTTACAAGTTTACAAGTGGAAAAGAAAATTTTGATAGGCTACTTGGAGCTCAAAGAGTTGGGCTAAACAAAAAAGGATCAGGCTACATGTCTAATACTAACTCCAAAAAGTCTTCACTTTATTTAGACTTCTTTGTTAAAGCTTCAATGAAAGTGGACACCAAGAAACCTAAACCAAAACCTCACTCTTATTCACACATTACTAAACAAAATCCTAATGCTACTTGTCATTATTGTGAGAGAAAAGGGCATGTCACATTCAAATGTCCATTTAGAGGAAAAAAAGGACTTGGGAAAATGGTAGCTTGGATTAAAAGGGAACCTTCATCCAAGAAATCATTTGAACCTAAGACAATTACTATGAATGAACTTGAACGTTTGAGAATCTTAACCTTATAGGACCCAAGAGATTTGGGTACCAATAGTTCAATTGTATTGTGTTTGTAGGTATACTTGAAATCCAATAACAAAATGGATCAATGGTATTTGGATAGTGGATGCTCAAGGCATATGACCGGTGACAAAGACAAATTTATTTCTCTAACTCTCAAATATGGTGGACTTGTAACCTTTGGTGATGATAGCAAAGGCAAGATCATTGGTAAAGGTAAAATTGGTAATGGCTCTATTACTATTGATAATGTTTTGCTTGTTAGAGATTTAAAGCATAACTTGCTTAGCATTAGTCAATTGTGTGATAGTAGCTATTTTGTGAACTTTACTTCTAATTCTTGCAATGTTTTAGATAAAAACAAAATCAATATCCTTGTTGCAAAACGTCTTGGAAATGTGTATATCACTTGTTTTGATGACTTAACATCTCAAGATATAACATGTCTTTCTGCTTTACAAGATTCAAATTGGTTATGGCATAGAAGGCTTGGGCATGCAAACATGGAGTTACTTCAAAAGCTTTCTAAAAATGAACTTGTTGTAGGCTTGCCCAAAGCTAACTTTTCAAAAGATAAAATTTGTGATGCATGCCAATTTGGAAAAAAAATCAAAACTAGTTTTAAAACCAAAGCGCATATTTCTACATCTAGGCCTTTGGAATTGTTATATCTAGATTTGTTTGGACCAAATGATGTAGCTAGTCTTGGTGGTAAACTTTATGCCTTTGTCTTAGTTGATGATTACTCAAGGTATACTTGGGTTCTATTCCTATCTCACAAGAGTGATACATGTGGTGAATTTATAAAACTTTGCAAAAGACTTGAAAAAGAACAAGGCCACTCCATCATTAGTGTGAGAAGTGATAGAGGTAGAGAGTTTAAGAACCAAGATATCGAAAACTTTTGTGATGCACAAGGATACTCACATAATTTTTCGGCCCCAAGAACTCCACAACAAAATGAAGTAGTTAAAAGGAAGAATCGTCATTACAAAAAATGGGTAGAACCATGCTTAATGAACATAAACTTCCTAAAACATTTTGGGCGGAAGCGGTTAATACCGCTTGCTATGTGGGAAATAGAGAGGTTATTAGATCCATCCTAGCCAAAACCCCATATGAGCTATGGAAAGGTCGAAAACCAAATATTGGTTACTTCAAAGTTTTTGGATCCAAATGTTTTATTTTGAATGATAAAGATTATCTTGCTAAGTTTGAGTTTAAATCCGATGTGGGTATTTTTATTGGTTATTCAACTAAGAGTAAAGCATATCGTGTTTATAATAGACGTACTCTAACCGTGCAAGAATCTATTCATGGTGTATTTGATGAATCTAATCCATTTGTTTCCAAGAATGTTGTTGAAGATGATGAAAATAGAAAATTATTATCTAATGCTAATGAAGAGCTTGGCTAAGTTAACATTAGTAATTCTTCTTCAAATGATGCACCTTAAGAGGAACCAAAGGAGAACACTTCAATTGTAGAAGATGAACCTTCAAATGAACCTCAAGAGTTGCAAGAGTTGCCAAAAGCTTGGAAATTTGTGAAGAATCATCCAATTGATCAAGTAATTGGTGATCCTTCACACAAGGTAAGTACTCGTTCTAATCTTAGAGATGCTTGTAACCATATTGCATTTGTTTCTCAAATTGAGCCTAAAAATTTTAATGAAGCCGAAAATGATGATAGTTGGATTATTGCCATGCAAGAAGAACTTAATCAATTTGAAAGAAATAAAGTTTGGGAACTTGTACCTAAACCTAATGACCATACCATCATTGGCACTATATGGATTTTTAGAAATAAAAAGGATGAAGATAGTAATGTTATTAGGAATAAAGCAAGACTTGTTGCACAAGGCTATAACCAACAAGAAGGCATTGATTATGATGAAACATATGCACCGGTTGCTAGACTTGAAGCTATTCGCATGCTTCTTGCGTTTGCTAGTTTTAAGGACTTTAAATTGTATCAAATGGATATGAAAAGTGCATTTTTAAATGGTTACATTACAGAGGAAGTTTATGTTAAGCAACCTCCCAGTTTTGAAGACAACAATTTTCCAAACCATGTATACAAACTTTCAAAAGCACTTTATGGCCTAAAACAAGCACCAAGAGCATGGTATGAAAGGTTAAGTAGTTTTTTGCTCTCAAATGGTTTTATTCGAGGCAAAATAGATACTACTCTTTTCATAAAGCTTAAAGGCAATGATATGTTAATTGTTCAAATTTATGTTGATGATATTATTTTTGGTGCTACTAATGATCTTCTTTGTGAAGAGTTTGCTAAGTTTATGCAGGATGAATTTGAAATGAGTATGATGGGAGAATTGACATTCTTCCTTGGACTTCAAATCAAGCAAACCAAAGAAGGCATTTTGATCAATCAAGCTAAATATGTGAAGGACATGTTGAAGAAGTTTGGCATGGAAGGTGTAAAGTCTAGTCCTACACCCATGAGCCCCATAACTAAGCTTGACTTTGATGAAAATGGTAAGAAGGTAGACCAAAAACAATATCGAGGTATGATTGGTAGTCTTCTCTATTTAACCGCAAGTAGACCGGATATTATGTTTAGTGTTTGTTTGTGTGCTAGATTTCAAGCTAATCCCATGGAATCCCACTTGCTTGCCGTTAAACGCATATTTAAATATCTTATTGGGACTTATGATTTAGGCTTGTTATATCCTAAGCATGCTTCTTGTCAACTTGCTAGTTTTTCGGATGCGGACTTTGCCGATTGTTAAACCGACCGAAAGAGCACTAGTGGCACTTGTCATTTTATTGGCCACTCGCTTGTTTCTTGGTTTAGCAAGAAACAAACCTCGGTTGCTCTTTCCACAACCGAAGCGGAATACATTACCGCCAGAAGTTGTTGTGCTCAAGTCTTGTACATGAAACAACAACTTGAAGACTATAAGATTCATTTCACTCACATACCTATTCGTTGTGACAACACTAGTGCCATTAATATTTCTAAGAATCCATGTTTGCACTCACGTACAAAACACATTGAAATTAGGCATCATTTTATTCGTGATCATATGCAAAGAGGAGATGTTGAACTAAAATTTGTTAGTACGGACAACCAATTGGCGGACATCTTCACGAAACCTCTCCAAGAGGATCGTTTTTGCACAATTCGGCGTGAACTTGGTATGGTTAGACCAATGGAATTATAATTGTGCATATTGGTGTATTCTTCTATTTCTTTTTTTTATTGCCTTTTTGAGATGACAACGGGGGAGAAATATTTGAATACTTTGAATCCATGATGATTGAGCTTGTTTAATTGCTTCTATATATTGTCGAGAATGTTGATTCAACCATGTTGATTGTGCTAAATTGAGGGGGAGCTTTGCTCTCTATTATTATTCAAAGTTATGGTTTGTCATCATCAAAAAGGGGGAGATTGTTAGCCCTAAGGTCCTTGACCATATTTTGATGATAACTAAACCATACCTTTCTTCTAATAAATGGTTAAGTGTTATGTCTCCATAGATTGTCTTTGGAGTCTTCATCAACATTCATCAAGCATTCCAAGTGCTCTTTATTCAAATCAAAGCTCATGGTGATAAACTTCAAGTGTCAAAGCAATTCAAAGATATTCAATCCTTGAAGACCAACTTGAAGAATTGCTCAAGCTCATAAAGGCAAATTGAAGTCAAGTTGATCTACAAATACTTTTGAGAACTCTTTGTAAGACTTCTCTCATGATCAATTGTGTAAAGCTCAAGAGAAAACTTTTTCACATCTCATTGTGCATTAGCATTCATGCTTAAATTGCTTTCAAAATTGACCTTAAATGTTTTGGAATACTTAATTAACTTGTCAAAGTGTTTAGTGTTGATTTTGACTTAGAAATTTCGAATTATTGCCTTTACAACTTCACTAGTCGACTAACCGATCTAGTCCTAGTCGACTAATTGGAGTACAGAAGCAATGTTTATGAAATTCTAAGTTAGTCGACTAATCACCCTTGACTAGTCGACTAATGATTTCCTAGTCGACTAATCCTCTCTTACTAGTCGACTAATGAAAGATCAGAAACCATGTTTTGGTTACAACTTTGCTAGTCGACTAATCGACCTTGGCTAGTCGACTAACTGATCCCGGATCAAATTTCCCAAATGAGTTTTAAGTTAGTAGTCGACTAACACCCCTTGTCCTAGTCGACTAACAAACCCAGATTTTGATCTTTATGAATTTTGCTTAGCTAGTCGACTAATCAGCTTGTCCTAGTCGACTAACAGAGCCCGGGAATGAAAAATACCTTTGAAAATGCCTTGTTAGTCGACTAACAAGCTTGTCTTAGTCGACTAAGGCCTCTACAACTTCAAAACGGCTCTTTCTTAAATTAGTCATTCAAGCATTAAATGTTCCCCAACTACCCTAAACCTTCCTAATCCGACTTCTAGGGTTTCAAACGGTCATTTGGGTTTTGGTTGGCTATATATTGAAGGTTGGTGATCATTTATTACTTACTAGTGATTCAATCTTTTGTCTTTACATCCATTACTCTCAAGCATTCAATATTCACTCTTCTCATTGATTAAAAACTCTTGTGCTTCATCCATTTGATTCTTTGAGAAGTTATTGTGCTCTTGTATTGATTACAAATCAGTTTTTAGAAGCATTCATTGTATCATTCAATATTCAATTATTTGTATTGTGAGTTTTGTAAGGGCTTTGTGAGAACTCTTGTGGGTGAGTTGTCTTCCTCCTTGAAAGAAGGCAAGTTGTAAAGGTTTCTCCACTTTGAAGGAGTTGCTTAGTGGATTAAACCTCTTGACGGAGTTCTTGAGGCGTGGATGTAGGCGGAGACCGAACCACGTTAAATCTCTGTGTTTGATTCTCTAACTCAATCTCTTTATTTCAAGTTATATATTTGCTTCTTGTTGTATTGAGTTGATATTCAATCTTGCATTCTACTCATCCATTTTCAAGTTTGCAAAAATCTTGTATCCCATTTTTTAAAGTAATTTTTATTTGCCTATACTCTATTCACCCCCCCCCCTCTAGAGTATATTTTGGGCCAACAAATTTAATTGTTCCAGTTTAAACCTCTCCACATTATTATGATTATTTTTTATTATATTTAACATTTTATCTCCTCAACATTTAAGTTGTCAAATTTAAAGATGAACACATTACATAAAACCCATCTGAAAATCAACCATTTCAAGCGGCTAATTTTAACATAAAACATCCCCTCTACAACCATTTCAAGAGGTCCCCTTTTATAAAATAGAATCGCAAACGAGAAAATAAATATTAAAATTAAAAATAATTTACTCTTCTAATTTTTTTCTCTTTCAGGTACAACTTCCAAAATATCTCTTATCTAATCTGTAAGCCCTAATAAATATGTTCAATATAATCTGTAAACCCTAATAGATATAGGTCATAATTACCTTCAATTATGATTAACATTAATTTTCCATTATTTTAAAATACACATGTTACTAATATTACGTCATAATTTAACACTAAATTTAATTAGAATAATAAAAGATATATAAATATAACTGGCAAATATATATATATATATATATATATATATATATATATATATATATATATATATATATATATATATATATATGAGATGCTATAGTTGATTAATTTCACGTTTGTTAAATACTCTCCATTTAAATTTCCATAATAAAACTTTAAATTTATCCTAAAAGTATTAACCTTGTATATTTATAAATTGTTAAAGTATTCTCATCTAGATATCTAGCTGTGAAATAATCTGTAATAATTTGCAGCTGATCTATTTTTGAACATTGAGTTACTATTTGCAGATTTCCCTATCAATGTTGCAAAATTTTTTATAACTGCGAAATAATATAATTTTGTTTCATTTTTTTTGCCAATGTATCATGGTTTGCAAATTTGACTATCAATATTGCAGAATTTTAATTCTCAGATTTCATATTTAACTGCAAAATGATGTCATACAATTTAAGAGCGAATAATTACTTAATACAATATTGTTTTCAAGAGTTAGAAGATATAAACGAGATTTCAATATATCCTCAAATACAAATCATGGAACAATGTTTATCTGCTCGGGAAAATCTTTTTTTCTTCTTCAAAAACAAACTTATAAATAAATATATGTTAAAAAGATATTGATTATTTTCTAATTTTACTTTTTTTTCCTGTAATTAATTCGAAGATTAAGTCATAATGTCAGAGTTTAAAATAAAGATTTTTTGTAGATTTTAAATAGATCTCATTTCAATGATAATATATATACTTCATTCTATTTTCTCGTTTAAACAGTTCAACTTTAGCTTACACTACATAAAATTTAATGAAATAATATTTTTTTGTATTTTTACTATTCAAAATCTAACATTATCAAATGTTACTTTCGTCTGATGGAGAATATATTATGTGAATATTTTAGAAAATAAAATTACTTTTGTGATTTGAAGTTTTAATGACATTAAAATTTTTAGTTTTTTACAAAGCTGTCCAAATTAATAATCAAGCTTATCTATGTATTTGTAAATCTATTGTCAATTTACGAATAAATCTACGCTTTACAATGATTTGAACTAATGCCATTCCAATTAATTTTTATGACGTTTTAGAAAAAACGCTTTTTTTAATTAATATTTTATTTGATTAGCCTTTTCTATTTTCTAAATGAATGTTTATAAATATTTTTTTTCGTTTACATATGTATCAAACTATTTTGTTTTTCTATACTCTCTGTTTTATCTATATTTTTCCGGTTTATATTATTCATTTATGTTTATTATTAATTTAATTTATATATATCTTTCCGCGAGTTAAAATTCCAACATTCAAAACTTTCTCACTCCACAAAATTTGAACAGGAAGTTTTATATATATCCCAATAAAGTATTAACTATTCAACCACATAGTTCTATGATCGCTGAATGTGCCAAATTTCATATCAAAGCAATCAAGTACAAGCGATACTTTTATACGTTTATTTCCAATTTTTTTCTTTGGTTTCTTATTTGATACGTCTTCTTTCTTTTTCTAAACACGTGTTTATAGTTATTATTTCAATATATATATATTATAGTAATTTGTTCTTCTATGCTCTCTCTTTGGTTTAAATTTTTCTGATTTTTATTTTTAATTTACATTTATTATTAATTTAGTTTATATATATCCTTCCGCAAATTAAAGTTGATTCTTTCTCCAATAATGTCCTTCGTTCAAAAAGTTCATGTAGACTTTCACATCAACTGTCATTCAAAGAGTTCATGGAGACGTTTAGGCAGATTTGGAGTCATTTCCTAGAGATTTGAGTTTAGCTACTACAACAACCGCACAAAAACCTGACACAATACACGGGTTTCGAAGCCCGCCATTATTACTCTCTCTTTCCTATATAGATTGGTTTGTTCTTCGAAGTTTCTCATCCTCCCTCTATGCCTTCTATCACACTTCTTTCATTGAAAAAATAGAAAATCAAGGAGACTAAATTATATCTTTAGTCGTCTTTCTTTTACGGCAATTTTTCTTTCTCTTAACTGAACTTACAACTAGGACTAGAGTAGACATTCTCAATAGTCTTCTGATTCTCACCCTTTTTTTTTTTTTTTTTTTTTTTTGGACAATTATCACCCTGGATTATCTCTTTAGCATTTTTAGCATCAATCTCTATCGATCTATATCTTACTTTTTAGTGTTAACTTAATCAAGACGAAAACTATGGCTTCAAAACTACACATGATGTGATTTTTTAAAATAAAATAATATTTTCCTGAAACTAAAACGTTCATTTCTATTTTAAAATTACAACTTCGGCTTTTATATCGTATATATTGTTTTCTTCTTTCAATTAATATCTAATATCTTCAATGACAAAATTCATACGAAAAACACAAACAGTTTCTCAACAAAAAGAAATTTTATATTCATTTTCCATTGTTACTCTTTACAGTGAAAAAGCAGATATAAATGTGTAAGTATATACTATAGCATATAAACTAGAAAGTCATACATTTTTTTTTTATCATCTTTTATTGTCATATATAAATAAAAATTGATTGTTATTTCTCTTCATAATTTCAGCTCAGCATATTTCGCAAAACAACAGTTGTATCACTGTAATTTTTGGCGTATCAAAACAACAAAATATATTTCTTCATCTCACTCAAATGAAGTTGCATCCTCTGTTAACATTCTACGAATCAGGTCTGTAAAAACATATACATATATTTATATTTTGAAACATATAACTATTTAGAAATTATTTAGAAATAAAAAAATTATTTCTATCTATCAAGAACTTATATTCTGTATAATCGATCACTCTCTATCTATCAAGAACTTATATAATTTTCTAATTAATATATGTTTGTTTTCTCATTTTCTCAGTCATAAGATGTTAATAAATTTCTTAGAGGAGCATTGCTTAAAGAAAAATAAGAAAGGAAGTGGAAAAAATAAATAGATAAACTAGAGAGATTATTCATCATCTTTTCTTTTCTTATATTTTATCATTGATTTTAACTATGTTAAATTTACTTTTTTTTGGAATTTTTGAGCATAACATTGCGGTACATTTCAAAACTCTATCGAAAAAAACTACATCAAATAAATTCATTTATTCTATTCATTATCATTTCAAAATGATTATTGTAAAACACATAAGATTCATTCTATATGAATGATATGCTTTTGGAAGACAAAGATATTGCAGTAAAATGTGCGATGAAGTGATATGTAAAAATAATAGAATGACAATGTTTTTTTGCATCTATGCAATCCAATAGGGGTGATGTCAGGTCAAATATCATATATTTTATAAATCAAATGAAAAATTTTATGACTATTATTATCGGATAATCAACAGTATATGTCCCCATAATATTGAACTACATTTTTCCGTTTATATAATTCCCACTATTTTAATATAAATGATACGCTCTCTTTTGATGATAATCTTTGGGTTTTTTCTTTACAATTCCAGAGCTTTGAAATTAAATGCACATGTATGTTATCGTTTACTCAATAGAGGATGATTATAATATTGACTATTCTTATATTTCCAAACTTTATATACAATTTTTGACGTTTAGTTTAAATGATGCTATTCAATGAATTTCTCTATGTAAATTTTTCTGCATTTTATTTAACTATATATTGTTTCCAATCAAAAAAATTATTTAGAAATAAGAAAAACGATACCAATTTAAATACTCTATATAGTCGATTATTCTCTATCTATTAAGAACTTATATAGTTTTCTAATTAATATATGTTTGTTTTGTCAATTTCTCAGTCATAAGATGTTATTAAATTTCTTAAAACAACATTGCTTGAAGAAAAATAACAAAATTGAGTTGAAAAAAGATAGAAAAACTAAGAAGATTATTCATCATCTTTTCTTCTCTTATATTTTGCCATCGATTTTAACTATGATAAATTTACTTATTTTTGGAATTTTTGAGCATAACATTGCCGTACATTTCAAAACTCTATTGAAAACAACTACATCAAATAAATTCATTTCTTTTTTTTTTTCCACAGCATATGAATAAATTAAAAGAAAACAATATATATATTGAAATTTTAGATATTACATATAATCAACAGACTCTAAAGTATGAGTTTTCTAGGCAACATAAATTTAAATAGGTTAACAAAGCTATTAACTGAGTACACATACCAAAAGCCAAAAAATAAAAAAGAAAATTTCTAAAACTACAATAACAGAAACTGTATCATTACAAATTAAATCCTTCAAATAAAAAAAGATTCATACACAATAATAAGTCATATATTCATATAACTGATCTTTGAAATCTGAAAATTCCTCGACAGCTAAACATTGATAGCAGCATCGATAATATAACCAAGTCGATATATGACCAAACTCCATGTACTGCCAATAACACAAACTCTCATCGCTTGCACAACTAGAGGAAATATAAAGTACTTCATCATTTCGAAATCCTCCTTCAATTAATCGTTGAAGCAAACTATTTCTAAGACAGGACAAGTTGCAACCAATTTTTTCATATAATTCTTCAAACAATTTACCAGCATGGAATCTTTTATCGCGAATCATCAAACTAACAAGTCCAAGAAAATATCTTAAATCTGAATAGTAAACGCATTCGACACGTGATGACGAAACATACACCTTTTCTAAAATCTTTAATCCTTCAAATATATCTCCGAAGCAATAAACAAGACTCTGCAAAAAGAAATTGCAGCAAAACAAAATATCAAACTTCATCTTAATTGAATAATTTCTTAATCATCGTCTTTATTTAAAGTAAATAAACATAAAAATACTCACAGTACCCACAAGATAATTAGCGTCTGCATTTCCAGCATATGCACACTCCTTAATAAATTTTTGATAACTTGTAACAGGTAATGGACTAAAACACTTTCCATTTCTAAAGTTCACAGTTCTTAAAACTTCACCAGATAATTTAATTTCTCCATATATTTTACACCTGAAAGTATAAAACATAATATGGAGTTAAAAAAAAATAGACAACAATATAGAATAACACGAACTATACAGTAACAATATTCATGCATCATTTTTAAACGCATAAACCACATATATCCTTTCTCTTCTGTTACTAAACGACCAATAATTTCTTCTGCAACTAAATTAAGTGGAAGCTCTAATATTGAAGTTAACATCTCCGTCTTCAGAAAACAAACTTCAAAGAGTTTCTATTTCTATTTCTAATTCTGAAAGTTATTCTTTTATAAAGATGAATAGTAAATGACAAAAAAGATATTATGATTAAAACCAAATCTATCTTTTAAATCTTTCTTTTGCAAGTACGACTCTCAAAATATCTTCAATCTAATCTGCAAAACGTAACACATATATCGCTTATAATTATATTTATGATTATTAATATTAAATTTTTCACTAAACAATAAAAATACATTAAATATAAGAAAAGAAATATATATATCTATCTATATATTCAATACCTTTCTTATGCATATCATGCAAACCAAAAATCATATTGACCCAACGATTAGATTTTAAGAAATACCACTATAAAATTTTTTTATGTTTTTAATTAATAAAAAAAAATATCATCTATTGTTCAATGATTAATTTTTAAAAAAATTTGATTGTAAAAAAAATGCTAATACTTCAATCGATAAGTGATCTACAGATAAATATACAAGAGTAGAATAGTAAAATATGAAGGACGGCTTTCATTCGAGCAAAGAATAGAAATAAATAAATAAATAAATAACAGAAATATTCGACTTATATAATATCGAAGGGCAAAATGGTAAAAAATCAAGGACGAATTTGATTCGAAGAAAAATAAAAAATGATAAAAAAGAAAAATATTCAACCTACGTAATGAATTCCTAAAAAAAAAAACAGTCAAAATAACGAAAAAAATCAATGAACCTTGTTTACTATTATTTATATTAATTTAATATTTTGTGTTTATCATTTTAGATTTTAATATCTTCTTTATGTTTTACTAATTATACTTTGTTTTATCTTTAGCAATGATGGATAAAAATCATAGTTATAAGATTATACTTATTAGTTCTTCTTCATTTAATTATTCAATTGTAATATTCACAGATAAATATTCAAGGGTAGAACAGTAAAAAATCAATAACGAGTTTGATTCGAGAAAAGTGCTGAAATTGGAAAATGAAGAAATACTCGACTTATATAATTTTGAATTGCGGAATGGTAAAAAATGAACGACGAGTTTGATTCAAGGAAAAATCAGAAATGAAAAAAATGAGAAATACTCGACCTACATATTGCGTTCCAAAAAACAACCTGGCAAAATAACGAAATAATTCTTAAAAAAGTTAAATTCTATAACTAAAAATTTTTAGCTTTATCTCCAAGTAAAATAAAGATTCAATTACTCTTAGCAATTATATATAATATATATTTTATTCGTATAATTAAAAACACAAAAAAACTAAAATTAATTAAAACCAAACTCATCCACATTTTGTTTCTTCTTTAAATCGATAGAGAAATAAATTCTAAACCAACACAATAATTACGGAAAAAATGAAACCAAATGTTGAAACTACCCTCGCTCGCAAATCACTACATATTAATCACAGCCTTGAAATTGGTAGTCTTAGAATCGCAGGAAAATCAAAACACCGCTCCGCAGACTTAGCATAAATTACTAAAATAGTCAAAATAAAAGAACAATTCAAAATAATGATGCCCTCAAATTGTTTCACATCATTCAGCAGTTAAGTATGAAGAGCAAAACTATCAAAATTAAAAAACGACTCAAAAAAATTTGCAAAATTAACAATTTTTGAATTGAAAATAGATATGTCATGATATAATGACCGAAAAACCAATTCAATTTATATTATTCTACAACAATAAAAAATTCCGCAACATTAATAGTGACATCTACGAATAAATCTAAATAATGTATTCCTTCTTCATATTGCTTATGAGAAAAAAAAATTAATCTATCTTACATATGAAGAATACCTATAAATTATTTTTAATAAGAATTAAAGAAATAAGAAAATTTTCAAAAGTATATTGCACAAAATTTAAACATATTTTATTTTATTAATATATATTTTAACATTTCAAAACGAAACTACGCTTTAACAATGTTTTATCTCATCAGGTAGCTTTGCCAATAACTTCTCCTTTGCCAGTTCAATTTTGCTTAATCGTTTTTCTGCTTCTATTTTATTGTCATCCAACTGTGTTTTTTCCAATTCCAAATTTTCTTCTGTTCTTTTATTTTCATAAATCTTGTTCTCAATGTCTTTCAAATCTTGTTGCAATTCAGACAATTTTTGTTGAAGCTTTAATAACTCATCATACTTTATGGCGAGAAGAAAACTCTGCACATTAAAATGACATGATTAACACTTAGAAAAATAAATTTACTAGAAAAAAACAAATAATAATGAACAACAAAATATTTATATAAAAGTAATACACTGAAACAAAACCTTAGTAATTGACGCCATAGCTATATCTTAGAAATGATAAGGAATGAAAAACCGTAAAAAAAATCGAACTTATATATACATCTATTACCGTTTTGCTCTTCATAAATAAGTTGAAGTGATTTACGAGGCGACATATTATTTCGTCAATTTACGGTTTCTTCAAAATTGTGTTGTGTCGATTGACAATTTCTACTTTTCCATCGGTTATATGGAAATTTCGCTTATACCCTTCGAATACAAGATGATTTTCCTTATTTAGCCCGTTTTTATCGTCGTTTCACAACTAATTGCGGAATGATGTGAACCAATTTCTACAATTTGCTCACTCTTTCTACTTATCTCTCACCATATATCTCTGTTGGCATTGTCGGTTTTAATTTCCACGATATCCTCTGTTGATCCCTATCTCTTCTTTTCGTTCATTACAAGACCAACACTTCCCCCCACCCACGCACGCCCTATTTCTGTTTCTCTCTCCCTATCTTTTTCTCTTTTCCGATTCAAATCCAAGTCCCAGTGTTCAATAAATAGGAATCCATGTCGTTCGAAGCTTTTCGATTCAATGAAACGTTATCTTATTTACCCAATACCAAAACTATGCAACGTTTCATTTCAATCTCTTGGTAATCTATTCTAAAACAAGAAATCTCCTCCAAACCCATATTGTTCCATGATCTCCTCACTCTCTCTTCCTATCTCTCTCCATATATTTCTATTCTCGTCCAACCCATTTTTTTTCTACGATTTCCATACTCTTTTTACCTATCTCTCTCCAAATCTCTCTATTCTCATCGAACCCATTTTTTTTCTACGATCTCCTTACTCTTTCTGCCTATCTCTCTCCATTTATCTCTGTTGCGATCGTCGACTTTATTTTCCATGATATCATTTGTTGCTCCCAATTTCTTGTTTTCCTTTACTAGAGAACCAACGTTCCCCTCCTAACCACGCACGCTCTATTTTTGTCGTTCAAAGCTTTTCAAATCGATAGAGAACACGAATCGTTCAACACCACTGATGGAAAATAAGTAAGTTTACAAAATTTTTTATTTGTTTTTCCTTTCTATAGCTTTGGTTTTGGTTGAACTTCTTAACTTTCTTTTTACATGTTTAATTATAGAAATTGAATATTTAGATATAAAGTTTATTTTACAATATACGTGATTTTTTTTTTTACATTTTCTGTTATTATTTATGTGCTCAAAAAATTGCTGAAAAAATGAAGCAAAGTAAAGCAAAATGACAAAGTAGTCATTCTATTTTGACAATTATCTCCTTCGTAGTTAGGCCGGGGAATACTTTAGAACAATTTATAGAGCATTGATTTTTTCGTACTTGAGTCGACGATAATAGTTTCGTCTTTTAAATCTTATTTATATCATTCTTCATCTCTTTCTATACAAATCTTCTTCTTAATCTTTTATTTTTTTTAGATGCTCTCTATTATTTGGGATTTCTATCTATTTTTTTATCCTTGATTTATTGATTGTTACAAATCTTCGTTTCAATTGCTGGTGAACAAAAAGAAAATCCAAACGAAAAAACTAAAGAATAACTCAACAAAAATACACTTTCTATTTATTCTTCATTGTTTCTCCTCACAATATTTCTTAAATATTTTCTCCTACAGAATATATACTAAAAAAAAAATTTTCCTTTATCATCTTTTATTGATATTTATAAACAAGATTTTTAACTTGTTGATATATCTTTACAGCTAAACTATATCACTGCTAATAATATAAATTTAAATATATTAAAAGTTTAAACTATAAATGTTAATATATCAGCATTATTAATTCTTATTCATTGTTATTATTTTTGTACAGCATATTTCACGAAAAAAATATTGTATCACTGTAATATGCGTTTGTTTTGTTGGTAACAGGCAGAAGTATGATGTCCGTGAAAAAAGGAAAAGAGAGCTAAAATTTCTTAAGAAAGTATGGCAATTGAATTTTTCGCTTACCTTTCTTACTTTCTTTATGGAAATTTGGTCAATTTAAACTTATTCACGTGATTAATTGTGTTTTACTTGTAGGGAGGTAATCCTTTGGACTTCAAATTTGGGCATACAGCTTCAGTTAGTGTCCAGTCTACGAGGAATCAGAACTTTTACACTCTAGCAAAATACGTGAAATAAAATGTGCAAGTTTTCATGTATATCTCATTATAGCAAAAATTCTTTCATAATTTTTAAAATTTACTTTTTAAGAAAGACACATAAGCATGAATGCACATATACTTATATAGAAATCAAATTTTCTAATATTTGTTGTATATGTTTTTGCAGTGAAGTGAATACTGAAAAATAGAATACGTGACAAATAAGAAATTATATTAGTCAAGCACTATCAAAAAAGAAAATGCACGATTTAAAATGAATAAGTATAATGCAGGTAGCTCAGTACATGTCATTCCAATGGACTAAATAATATCATTTTAATTGCAATGACTGTTGCTCTTCACAATTTTGAAATGTCTTCTTCCGTTTATGCTGCTTCAGTATAAATGATACACTCTTCTAACGTTCACTTCCTCATCCCTTCTTTGTAGTTCCACAGCTCTAGTATTATATATCTATCGCTCAAATTATATAAATTATTAAGAAATAAAATTCAAGTAATACATAATCCAAATGATAATTAATATTGCAAATGATAATTACATAATATTAGAGCTATGGAATTACAAAGAAGAGACATGGAATCAACATTAGAAGAGTGTATCATTTATAGTGAAGCAGTAAAAATTGCATAAACGAAACAAGACATTTCAAAATCATGAAGAATATCAGCCATCGCAATTAAAATGGTATTATTGAAATGACATATTTTGACCTAGCTACATGCATCATACAAATTCATTCTTGATGATATATTTTTTTCTTTATTTTTTTTTTATAGTGCTTAATTTATATAATTTTTGTGTGTCACGCCTTCCTTTTTCATATCTTCATATAACTCGTTCCGCAAAAGTACGTCATTCTACAAGCAACAATGTGCAAAGCGCAGCTACTTCACTTTTTGCAGTCGTAAAATGTATCATAATAACACAAAAAACTACCGTCATATTTCCATCTTCTTAAATTACAGATTGAATAGTTCCATGATTAATGGATATTGTGTATAAACCATTTGTAAACATGCATCTAATTTTATCATTATATTAACAGACATTCTTATATTGTTTGGTGTTTACAACTCTAATATATTATTAGAAATTGTTAAATTACATTACATTATGAAAATAGTGAAAACATTAAAATGCTCAAAATAGATTTCTCTTTAGTTATATGTCTACTTTTTTGTGAATTCTACTAAGAACTCTATATATATATATATTCAAATTATATATCCAGGATGGCCTGCCCACTAAAAGTCATGGACTTCCTACAAAAGTTGTCTACGCAACCCACTAGTAGGGACATAAACTCTGCCACCACGAACGTAGATCAACTCATCCTCCAACCAATATTTCCTTGTTGTGCCTTCCTGAATTTGTTGCTTCAGTTTATTGTATGTAGCATCATTCGCTGCTTCTTGCCTGATCCGCTCCACGAAAACGGATTGAATGAGTGAGAGCCGCTACTGACTCCTGCACAATCATACGACTGAGAGCATCAGCAACCTGGTTATGCCTTCCAGACTTATACTCAAAGACGTAATCAAATTCTGCCAAGAATTCCTGCCAACGTGCTTACTTTTGGGTCAACTTTTTCTGAGTCTTGAAATAAGTGTTTGCCACATTGTCTGTCACTATTGTCACCTTGCTTCCCAACAGATAGTGATTCTAAGTATGTAAATAATGGATCACAGTAGTCATCTCTTTCTCTTGGGTCGAGTACCTTTGTTCTACCTCCTTAAGCTTCCTGCTTTCAAAGGCTACAAGATGCCCCTCCTGCACAAGCACACCACCAAGTGCTATATGTACCTTGAAAGGAACTCGAAATCTGGCAGTCTCAACACTGGCTCAGACACAACTACTTGCTTCAATTTCTGAAAGGCCTCTTCGCACTCCATGCTCCATGAAAGAAAATAAGTAAGGAGGATTCGCAGTGGAAGAAACACAATAAAACTTTTTGTATAAATGAATCCTCACTCACAATCATAACAAGAATCGAACGAAAGCATAGGATTATGAATAATACAACAAAAATATAATTAAATAAATTAATCACTTACTTGTTTTGCCTTTTTGATGAAACTCCAAGAACCTCGAATCTCATCCAAGCTCCAAAAGTATGAAGCCTCCAACAATATCCACAAGAACACAAGACTCCTCAATTTCCTTGCAATTGATCAATGCTTGATCAAAACCAAGCTAGAGAGGGAGAGAAGCAAATCACGGCCATGGGAGAAGTCCCTAGGTCACGGCCACTATGTGGGTGAAGGTGATAAGTGCCTCTCTTCTAATTTTAGGGTTAAGTGGACTTAGTGCTAGCATGCACTTATTCCTATGTATTTATAGTTAAATACTAGGGTTTCTAATTTGCAACTTGGTTCTCCCTAATTAACTATTAATTAAAGGGACCATATAAGTTACATAAATTAGAAAATTACCCCTCTCATATATTAAAGAGCTCTCATAAATTAAAGAGCTCTCTTGTGTCCCTTTGTGTGTAACCTTTGTGTGTGACCCCTTTGGGTTCACCCCAACCTAGTAGTGGACCGAGACATCTCATGTTCCCAAAATAGAAACTTTCTATTTATGGTTCAATTAGAACAATTCAAAATTTGCCCTCAATGATAACACTTACCATTAGGCCTTCACTAGTCATGACTGACATCTAGCAACATATCATGATGTACCCTAGGTGTTGGTGAATAGTAGAACTAAATGAACTCTTCATGTTACATAATCCTTCATCCCCTAATGTTACTGTTAAGATAGTCAGGCATGGTTTATTAAGTCAAACCCTATCTTAACAACTTGTTATATATTCTACAAAGTATAATCTCAATAAGATGAACCCAATGAAACTCTTTCACAATTCACCTATCACTATGGCCATAAATTCAAACTGAGAATTATCTTTGTGAATGAATCATGACATTCTCTCTCATCAAAGTGAGAGTTATGATTCCTTATTGCGCACTCATTTATCATCATACATAACCTACTAGAACTAATGAATACTGATTACACCCTAATGGTTAAGGATGTACGAGATACTATCAAACTCTAGTAACTTATGTACAAGACAACTATGGTGCCTCAAGTCTTAAGATTACCAAATAAATGGATGTAACATAAGAATATCCTTTTGACTTAAACTCCATAAAAATATTCCTGCAGATCATGTTCAGTGTACATATTCTCTAATATGCACCCACAAATTAACTATAGTGTCACTACACAAATATGAAAGACTAGCTATCCTCCCATTGGAGCTAGTTTAAATATGTGCTACTATTAATGGTTTATAAACATCCACTTTAATAAGCCTTTGAGCAGAAACTTCTTTAGAATAAATATGTATGAGAAATATAAGTCTCCCTATCTCAACAACTTGAGATACATATTTCTCTTATCATTTATTCATGGACCTTATCATATATATATTTAAATATACAAGACAAGTTATACCTTCTAATTAATATAATATGAATTGACATGCCCTTTAGGATTGGTTTTAGGGCATATCTCTAACACTCCTTACCCATTTGCGATTCTTTTTCAACAAGTCAGTCAAGGGTGCCACTTTTTCCGAATACCCTTGAATGAACTTCCTATAATAGTTTGCCAAACCCAAAAATGATCTTAATTCAGGGACTTTCGAAGGTGCTTCCCACTCCAGAATTGCCTTGATTTTCTTTTCATCCATTCGAACTTGTCCCTGGCTAACCCAGTTCCCCAAGTACATCACTTTTTACATACAATTGGTGTTATCTCAACCGATCAAACACCATTCTTAGATTTTGTAAATGGTCTTCTAGAGTCTCGTTGTAGACCACTATATCATCTAGATATACCACCAAAAAACGATCAACACAATCGTAAAAAAAACCATCATTCAATAGATTACAGAAAGTAGCCGGGACATTTGTAAGCCCAAACGGCATTAAAAAAAATTCATAGGACCCATAGCGGGTTACACAAGTTGTCTTGCCCTCATCACCTTAGTCGATAAGACATTCCCCCCTCGTTGAATCACCTCGAATGGGCCATCGTACTTCAGGATCAATTTCATGTGTACTGTTTTACTACTAACTTTCTTCCAGATTTGCGGTGTAAACTTCAACAACACTCTGTCACCAGCCTGAAATTATAGGACCCTCCTTCCCTTGCCAGCATACTTTTTCATACATTTGAAAGCTTTCTCAAGGTTGTTTCGTGCCTCTTCTAAAATTTCCATTTAGAATGAGCAAACTTGTAACCTGTAGGACACTTACCCTTGTTCGCTGCTTTGGCACTTCATATGGCATCAAAGGCTACTGCCCTGTCGCTAATTCAAAAGAACTCATCCCTAACTCAAAGAAGTACAAAGGGAAATGTTAACTGCATAACCCATGGCTGTTGAAAACTTCCTGGCAACACCACAAAAATGTTTTGCTGTAGAAGCAGCACAGTTATTCTATAAAAATATGGTAAATTATTGGGGACTACTAGAGGATATAATCAGTGACTGGGACGCTCGATTTACTGGTAAATTCTGGACTACTCCATTCAATTTGATGGGATCAGATTTGAAGTTTTCAACAACGAATTATCCGCAGACTAATGGTCAGACAAAGCGGATTAATGCACTATTGGAGGAGTATATAAGGCACTATGTCACAGCAAGCCATGGAAACTAGGTGGACTTGCAGAACTAAGCGCAATTTTCATATAACCTTCGCATGAGTTCATCAACAGGGATGAGTCCTTTTGAATTGGCAACAATGTAGCAGCCTTTGATGCCACATGAAGTGCCAAAGCAACGTATAGGGGGTAAGTATCATGCAGCTTACAAGTTTGCTCATTCTAAATAAGAAATGTTAAAAGAGACACGAGACAGCCTTGAGAAAGCTGTCAAACGTATGAAAAAGTATGCTGACAAGGGAAGGAGGGCCCTAGAATTTCAAGTTGGTGACAAAGTGTTGCTGAAGCTTACACCACAAAACAGTACACAAAGGATTGATCCATAAGTACGATGGCCTATTCGAGGTGATTCAACGAGTGGGGAATGTGTCTTATCGACTAAGGCTACCTGATAGACTTAAGGCACATCTTACATTCCATGTTAGTTTTCTAAAGCCATTTCATGAAGATCCAGACTCTGTAAGGGTGCAGAAGGTTATGGCTCCGCCTATTATTCGAATGTAGTTTGAGCATGAAGTGGAGAAGATTCTTAACCATAAAACGCATGGACAGAGTAAGAAGAACAGGCGAACTGATTATTTGGTTCAATGGAAAGGTTTCCCAGAGTTAGAGGCTTCTTGGGAAAGAGATACTATATTATGGCAGTTTGAGAAACATGTGAGGGAGTATATTAAAGCTATTCCGACGAGGGCATCGGGCTCTTCTGGTGAGGGTGGTTTGTTAGCCCCTTAATTGCTTGACATAGACCTTGGCATGAGGGTGGCATGCCAAGGTCAAGTTGTGACTCGATCATGCAGTTGGCTTAGGTGTTGATGGACAGCAAATGGCACAGTAGTGTGCGTAACAGTGCAGCAACAGTGCAGCAAGTGTGTGGGAAATGTGCGGCATATGTGGGCATCTTCATACGCAACTCAGCACTTAAGTGTAGCACGGTGGCATTTCTGTAATTAAATGTGCGGGGTAGCAATTTTGTAAATATTGATGTTTCTTATTTGCAAAATGATGGTTGTTCGTGTCACTCCTCCATATGCACAGAATGCTCTTTAGGGGTGGGTGATGTTCTAACCATAGGCAGGCATCCATAGGGCTTATGTGCGGCAACCTTGGGCACGCTTCGGCGGCCAAGGCACACAATGGGACTTCATCATCGCAACGTCGCGACAACAGGGCATGGGCTCAAGTCTATGCACGACGAGGCACAGTATGGCTTATACTTGGCAAGGTCATGGGCGCAATGCCATGGCTTGACAAGCATCGTTGCTTGTTTTCAATGTCATGGCTGGGCATGACTAACAAGATGGCATGTGGGTTGATCGTTGCAAAGCTAATGTGGTATTGGCTCGGAGCCAATCACTCACGTGGACAAAGATGGCTTGTTCAGTAGGCACATGTGCTGGGCAATACAGCACATGGGCGTGGCACAAGGACATTGGCTGATGAATTGTGGACAGACATTGGCTTGACATCAGACGACAGTTGAGGGCAGTTACTGATGTCTTGATGAGATAAGGTTTTGACATGTGGATAAAGCTTTGACTCAGATATGCAATGATTGGCTTTGGGACAAAACATCTCAACGAGCAGTTGGTGGGCAACTACCAAGTAACCGACTACAACAATACATGAGCAAGTTTGAGTGGTTCAGACTGTAAGCCAAGCAGTTGAGGATGTCAACTGCATAAACCTAGGGCAGTTGGGGTGCAACTGCTGTACGATTTCATAAGCATATTTAAGGCAATGCTTAGGATGTATTCTAGGCATTCAGTGGTGTATAAATGCAGACTAAGGCCGAGTTATTTTATTCCTTTAATGAGAAGTAAAGGTTGGGTGTTTTACCTGTAAAGTTTGGCTTGGTTTGTGTTTGTTGCATTTTTTTTCCGTACTGTCTCTTGAATATATGTGAATAGGCTAACTTAGAGGGCTTCTAAGTGCCGCACAGGTTAAATCTAAGCAAAAATTTTGTGTGTGAATTTTACCCTGTGACAGTTGGTATTAGAGCCAGGTTTGACAATGGCTGGGCGTACTGCAATCAAAGTTGTGCGGGAAAGGTTAACTATGATCAAGAATAATTCGGGCAATCCTCCAAGTGATCCTAATTAGCCTCTCTCCATCCAAGTGGTGCAGGCTCGTGAAGCAGTGGATTCCCTTAGAACATCCTTTGAAGAACATGTTGGCAACTCTGAAGAAAAGCTGCGAGAACTTGTTGCTGATATGTGCTCTTTGTCGGATGCTTACAAGGAGAGTCCATCGAGGGTGAAAACAGAATTGAAACTCTTGAAGAAGGCGACAGTTCGTGGGCATTCTGGAGGATCAAAAGGCATATGAAAGTTAAAGTCCCTGACCCCAAAGGCTTTGGTGGTGGGCTTTGGTGGCAAATGCAACGCTAAGGATTTGGAGAATTTCTTTTGGGACATGGAGCAGTATTTCAAGGCTGCTCATGTTCCTGATGGCGAGAAGGTGAATATTACTAGCATGTATCTCACCAAAGATGCCAAGCTTTGGTAGAGAACACGCACGGAGGATGATGCGAGTGCTGGAAAACCGAGGATAGAGGCATGGGAAACACTAAAGAAAGAACTAAAGGATCAGTTCCTCCCAACCAACACGGTGTAGATGACTAAGGAGTTTTTGAAAAAGTTGCAACACAAGGGTTCTGTTCGTAACTACATGAAGGAGTTTAGTTCTTTGATGTTTGACATTAAGAACATGTCAGATGAAGACAAACTATTTAATTTCATGTCTGGTTTACCGGGTTGGGCACAACAGGAACTCCGTAGGCAAAGCGTGAGGGATCTTCCAATGGCAATGGCCACTGCAGACTGTCTTGTGGATTACAAGTCAGTCCCATCCACTTCTTTTTCAAAGCCAGGAAAATCCGACTCAAAGAAGAAGGACAAAGGGAAGGCAAAGTTTAATAAAAATGAGAAAAAAGAAGGATAAGGTTGGTGGTGACAAACCTAAGGGCAACAGCAGCAAATCTAAGGGCCAATCAAGCAAATGAGATAGTAAAAATTCAGGCTGTTTCATTTACAATGGACCTCATCGGGCCAAAGATTGTCCCAAACAAGAGAAACTCAATGCTCTTGTTGCATGGCAGGATGATGACACTTCAAAGTCAAATGGTTTTATAAGAGTCAATCCTTTGCAACTGGTGAACGCTTTACGTGCTAAAAATGGTTCACATAAGGGTTTGATGTATGTGCAAGCCCTGGTAAATGGGAAGGAAGTTCGTGCGATGGTAGACACGGGAGCCACGCATAACTTTGTTGCTGAGTGGATCACAGCAACGTTGGGCTTGAGAATTACAAAAAGCTCTAGTCGAATCAAAGCTGTCAATTGTGAGGCCAAGGGAATTAATGGCCTTGCTTAAAGTGTTGATGTTCGAGTATGTGACTGGCAAGGGAAATGCAGTCTAATGTCTATGCCACTAGATGATTTCGACATCATTCTTGGCAATGAGTTTTTTGTGCAAGCCAAAGTGGCACTGCTGCCACATCTTGGTGGGCTGTTCATCAGAGATGAAAAGTAGTCATGCTTTGTACCCTCTGTTGGGGAAGACAATGCAAAAGAGAAGGGGAAAATAAAGGCAGAATTGTTGTCTGCAATCCAAATCAAGGCAGGTATGAGGAAAAGCGAGGAGACTTACCTTGCAGCTTTGATCGAGATCGAACCTGGCAAAAAAGTGGAGGTACCTGATGCAATTGCTGATGTATTGGGTAAGTATAGTGATGTTATGCCTCCAGAACTTACCAAAGTTCTCCCTCCTAGAAGTGCCAAAGACCACAAGATTGAACTCATTCCAAGTTCCAAACCTCCAACACAGGCTCCGTACAGAATGGCTCCACCAGAATTGGCTGAATTGCAGACAACTTGGGGAGTTACTTGAAGTAGGGTATGTGCAGCCTTCAAAAGCGCCATATGGTGCCCCTGTGTTATTTCAAAAGAAGCAAAATGAATCCATGAGGATGTGCGTGGATTACAGGGCTTTGAACAAGGTAACAGTGAAGAACAAGTACCCTATACCACTTGTTGCTGATTTGTTCGACCGATTGTCCAAAGTAAGCTTCTTCACGAAATTGGATCTCATGTCTAGATACTGGCAGGTTAGAGTTGCAGAAGGTGATGAGGGCAAGAAAACTTGTGTAACTTGCTATGGGTCTTATAAATTTCTTGTAATGCCGTTTGAGCTTACAAATGCCCCGGCTACTTTCTGTAATCTAATGAATGATGTTTTTTACGATTATGTTGATCGTTTTGTGGTTGTATATCTAGATAATATAGTGGTCTACAGCGAGACTCTAGAAGACCATTTACAGCATCTAAGAATGGTGTTTGATCGGTTGAGACAACACCAATTGTATGTAAAGAAATAAAAGTTTGAGTTTACTCAGAAAGAAGTGATGTTTTTGGGGCACTGGGTTAGCCAGGGACAAGTCCGAATGGATGAAAAGAAAATCAAGGCAATTCTGGCGTGGGAAACGCTTTTGAAAGTCCCTGAATTAAGATCATTTCTGGGTTTGGCAAACTATTACAGGAAGTTTATTCAAGGGTATTCGAAAAAAGTGGCACACTTGACTGACTTGCTGAAAAAGGATCGTAAATAGGTAAGGAGCACGGAGTGCGAAGAGGCCTTTTAGAAATTGAAGCAAGCAGTTGTGTCTGAGCCAGTGTTGAGACTGCCAGACTTCGAGTTGCCTTTCGAGGTACATACTGATGCTTTAGATAGAGCACTTGGTGGTGTGCTTGTGCAGGAGGGGCATCGTGTAGCCTTTGAAAACAGGAAGCTTAAGGAGGCAGAATAAAGGTACTTGACCTATGAGAAAGAGATTACTGCTGTGATCCATTGTTTACACACTTGGAAGCACTATCTATTGGGAAGCAAGGTGACAATAGTGACAAACAATGTGGCAAACACTTATTTCAAGACTCAGAAAAAGTTGACCAAAAAGCAAGCACGTTGGCAGGAATTCTTGACAAAATTCGATTACGTCTTAGAGCATAAACATGGAAGGCATAACCAGGTTGCTGATGCTCTCAGTCGTAAGATCGTGCAGGAATCAATAGCGGTTCTCACTCACATTTAATCCGACTTCCTAGAGCGGATCAGGGTGTGGTTGACATGTCATGGTTCCATTATTTGCCAGTCATCAGACTTCTCAACCTTTTTGGGTTTGGAGCATCAGCAAAATTGCGTTACTTGTTGAGGGCAGTTATTGATGTCTTATCAAGACTTCACATGGCTATGTCAAATTCACTTCTTGGGATAGCAATATATATATATATAACGCAATTTCCATGAATAATCCTAAGCTTCCAAAACATATTACGGCTATACACCTATTACTGTTTTTTTGGAGGAAATTACCCTTAAAATTGAAGTTTGACCAATTTGTACAGGATCCCCAATTTTATGTATAATCCCCAATCCCCAATTTATCTAATAATCACCAATATTGTTAAGAATCC
>JAESVK010070393.1:45232-57542 GCA_017140935.1 Hamamelis virginiana
AAGAGCATTCTGTGTCGGGGGAAATGGCAAGACTAGACGTCATTTGGAAAATAAGAACTTCATAATATTTACCGAAATGCCACCACGTCATTTTATTTACAATGGACAATACTTGCCTCCTGAGGACTAAGGAGATGCATCTCCTCAACGATGATATGGCGACCTCTTTGAGCGACACATCTACAGTAGCACATGCTACTCACATGATAATTTTTAAACTTATCTTCTGGTAATTTAAAGCAAACACATCCAAACAGACCAAGCCCCAGTTCGTCTCCCACCCCACCTCCAACGATCGGCATCTCTGCAATCGGTCCTACCCCTTTCTCTCTCCTTCCTCTTTTTCTCATCTCTTTCTCCTCCCTCACAAAACCTCATAAAACCGTTGAACGCCCCTTCTCCATCCCCCCTTCTCTCTGTGCAACTCATCTCTTCCCATTCTCCATCTCTCTTTTATTCTTTCATTTTACAACATTTTCTCAACTACCAAACATAGCATGAGAAAACCAATTAGAGAGGCACACCTCGTCCCGCAATTAAATCAGCCTTGATTTTTTTTACTTGCTCTGTTTTGGGCAGAACTCACATAATTGGATTGTTGAGATCAAATTACAGTGAACACAACCCACAAAGAAACCCAATTCCAATATCACAAACCTAAATCAAGGTAAAAAAGAGACTTGATATCAACTATGAAGCCATAATGCTTGTAGCATAAAGAAACCCAATTCTAAAATCACAAACCCAATTCCATGTTCATGCTAGCAGCACATGCTTGCCTTTGTTTTGAATGATGAGAACAGGGACCTAAAAAAAAGCACATGCGTAGCATGAGCTGCTATACACATGTTGCTCAAAAAACTTGCCACCTCACCATTGTGGAGGAGCATCTCTTTAGCTTTAAGGAAGCAAGCATTGTCGATTTACTAAAATGCCACCGGGTCATACCAACATGTCTTGTGCCACAAAGTACCCACACACACACAAAGCTAACTAACAGTTGCACCGATACACACAATGTGTTGTCACCTTGTGCCAACACCAAGCCACGATGAGCCACAGTCTTTGCTTGTCCTTGGCAGGCCACCCTCATGCCGGGAACTCATGTCACTCTACTAAGGAGCAAACCCACCCCCCCCCCCCCACAGACACAAAAAAAAAAAAACAACCCGACGTCCTCATCAAAATGGACTCTATGTACTCCCTCACTTGTTTCTCAAACTGCAACAATGTCGTGCACTCCTCTTCCATGATGCCTCAAACTCGAGATATCCCTTCCATTGAACTAGATAATCAATGCGCCAGTTCTTCTTGCACTGTCCTCGCATTCTATGGTCAAGAATTTTCTCCACTTCCCCTCTCAAACTACTTACGAACTGGCCTTGACTTTCTGCACCCTTGCAGCATCTGAATCTTCATGAAAAGGTCTGAATCTTCATGAAAAGGTTTTAAGAAACTAACATGGAAGATCTAATTGATAACCTTAGCCTGTACGCAACATTTCCCACCTTCTTTATCACTTCGAATGGGCCATCGTACTAGGGAATGAATCCCCTGTGTACTGTTTTGCTACTGACCTTACTTCTAAATTTGTGCTATTAATTTCAACAACACATTATTCCAATCTAGAACTCTAAAGGTCATCTCCCTTTATCAACATACCTCATAATTCTCTTGACAGCTTTCTCTAAAATGTCTCATGCCTCTTCAAACATGTTTTGTTTGAACGAGCAAACCGGTAAGCCGGAAGACACTTACCCCATGTTTGCTTCTTAGGCACCTCATGTGGCGTTAGAGGCTACTGCCCTATCGCCAACTCAAAAGGACTCATCCCGTGGACGAACTCCTATGCAGATTGTATGAAAGCTGAGCTGAGTCCAGCAAATCCACCCAATTGTTTTGGCTTGCTGTGACATAATGCCTTGGGTATTCCTCTAGCAAAGCATTGATCCTTTCCGTCTAACCATATGTGTGCGGATGATTTGTTATAAAGAACTTCAATTCTGAACCCATCAAATTGAATAGCACCATGCACCATCTAGAACCTGCCTGTGAATCTGGCATCCCTATTACTGATGATATCCTCTAGCAAATCCCATTGTTTAACATGCTTGTATAATAGTTGGGCTGCCTCTTCTGGATAGCACTCTCGTGGTCCAAATATGATACCTTCATCCTTGCACCATAGGAAGAGGCAACCCAACTATTCTACAAGAATGTTGTCAAACAATGTGCTTTGCCAGAGGATATCATCAGTGATAGGGACGCTAGATTCGCTGGAAGGTTCTGGACAGTGGTATTCAATCTGATGGGTTTAGAATTGAAGTTCTCTACAGTAAGTCATCTGCAGACAGATGGTCAAACGGATCAATGCTTTCCTGGAGGAATGTATGCGACATTACGTCACAGCAAGCCAAAGAAATTGCGTGGATTTGTTGAACTCGGCTCGGTTTTCATACAATCTGCACAGGAGTTCATCCACAAGGATAAGTCCTTTTGAGTTGGCGACAAGGCAACAGCCTCTAAAGCCACATGAGGTGCCCAAGCAACGAATAGGGGGTAATTGTCCTACGTGGATTTGCTGGACTCGGCTTAGTTTTCATACAATCTGCACAAGAGTTCGTCCACAAGGATAAGTCCTTTTTAGTTAGCAACAAGGCAGTAGCCTCTAAAGCCACATGAGGTGCCTAAGCAAGGAACAGGGGGTAAGTGTCCTGCGGCTTACAGTTTTGCTTGTTCAATTCAAGAGATGCATGAAAAAGCACGAGACAGTTTAGAGAAAGTTGTCAAGAGAATAAAAAAGTATGTTGATAAAGGAAGACGGCCCCTTTAAAGTTCCAAATTGGATATAAAGTGTTGATGAAATTAAAAGCTCAAATTTGGAAGAAGGTCAGTAGCAAAACAATACACAAGAGAATTGACTCCTAAATATGATGGCCAATTCAAAGTGATAAAGGTGGGAAACGTTCCGTACAGGCCAAGGTTACCAAACAAACTCAAAATGCATCATACTTTCCATGTCACTTTCCTGAAACCTTTCCATGAAAATCCGAATGCTACAAGGGTGCAAAAAGTCAAGGCTCCGCCCACAGTTCATAAACAATAATTTGAGCAGGAAGTGGAGAAAATTCGTGACCATAGAATGGAAAGACAAAGCAAGAAGAACGGGCGCACTGATTATCTGGTTCAACGAAATGGATATCCCGAGGCTGAGGCATCATGGGAGAGGGACTCGACATTGTTGCAATTTGAGAAACAATGGAAAAGCAAAGACAGTCGCTCGTTAAAGCTTAGTGTTGGCATAAGATGGAAGCACATTGTGTGCATCAGTTTAGCAAAGTGGCAACAAGCATGCAGCAGAGTGTGCAACAGTTGGCTAGCTTTATGTGTATTTGTGGGCACATATGTGGGCACTTGGTGGCACAAAATGTTGTTGTGGCGCGGTGTCATTTTTGTAAATAAAATAACATGGTGGCATTTCGGTAAATATTACAAAGTTCTTATTTTCCAAATGATTTCTAGTCCTACCACTCCCTCAAATGCAAAAAATACTCTTTAGGGGTTGAATAGTCAAGTCATGGGCGAGAAGCATGGCCCCTGGGCATGCTATGGGCAGCCAAGGCACATTAGGCTAGAGGCACTGCAATACCAGGGCACCTAGGCATAAGCGTAATGTCACACACAACGAGGCATATGTTGGCTCAGCTTGGCAAGGCACGTGGGCGCAATGCCATGGCTTGCCAAACCATGTTGGTTCGAAGGTCATGGGTTGGGCATGACAAGCAAGATGGCCAAGTTGTTGAGCATATGCAGGGAAAGAGAAGCATTGGCATAGGCCAAGTACCCAAATATGCACACACAAGTCAGTGGTACGTTGGAGTGCATTGCACTAGCACATGGGCCGACACATAGCAATACATGGGCGTAGCAAAAGAGCATTGGCTGACATTCATGGTAAACATAGGCATGACATCAAACAATAGCAGTTGAAGGCGATTATGGATATTTTGCAGAGACAAGGATTCACACATGTTGACAATGTCTTGACTAAAACATGCATATGATTGGCCGTGAGGCGTGACATCTCAGTGAGCAGATGATGGGCAACTTCCAAGCAATCAACAATGCATTATGTAAACGAGTTTGATTGGTTCAAACATAGCTTAGAAATTGGGGTTGTCAACTACAGAACCCTAGAGCAGATGGGGTGTAACTGCCATACAATTTTGTAGAGCCTGTATTTAAAGGCATGCCTAGCAACATTAAAAATCGATTAGTGTTGGATTGAATGCTTCCAAGGCCGGGTTCTTGTATCCTTGAATGAGATTTAAGGTTGGGTGTGTTTTCAACTGTGTAATCTGTGGCATTGATAGCATTCTTTTATTGTCTTTATTAAAAAGCGTGAGTAGGATGACTTAAAGGGTTTCTAAGTGCCGTACAATGCTAAAAACATAGCAAAAGAATGATACAAAAAAGATTTTTTGTCATATAGGCTTGGTAGGAAGAATCTACAAAATTTGGACAAATGTGCTTGCAAAGAGGTTATCGCAGATGAGTATATTGATGAAAGACTTAGAAGTGGTCAACCCGGTTTGGTTAGCACAATGGATTTAGAAAAAGCATATGACCATGTAAATGGGGAAAGTGGATGAATACTTGTATTTCTATGGCTTCCTTTTCTAGTCTTATTAATGAGAGCCCTTATGGTTTCTTTAGAAGCTCAAGTGGTTTGAGGCGGGGAGTTATTTATAATTGTCATGGAAGTCTTAAGTAGAATACCTCAGAGGACCATTGACGCTAACGTTATTGAAGGCTTTGAAGTGGTAGGGGATGGAGGTGAGGGAGGTATGATTTTCAAAGGTTTGGGGATAAGATAGTTGGGTGTTATGATTCAAGCTCTTATGGGCAAATGGATTTGGAGGTTTGTGATAGATAGAGAAGCTTTATGGAGGAACGTGAATGTATGGAAGCATTGCTATGAAGAAGAGGGATGGAGGCCAGAAGTATATTGTGGCAGGTACAGATAGGTCTTTGGAAAGCAATGATGGATCAGGTTGTCGATTTTGAAAAGGAAATTAGATTCAAGATAGGAAATGGTGAAAGAATAAAATTTTGGGAAAATGTTTGGTGCGAGAATGTTGCTTTTAGGAATGAATTCTCAAATTTGTATGAAATTGTGACTCAAAAAAAACCTGGGTGGCAAATAATGTGTTTTGGAAGGGAGATGCACAATCTTGAAGTATCATCTTTGTTAGGAATTTTCATGATTGGGAAATGGATGGGGTAATGGCATTTTTTGAAGAGCTTTTTGGTACCAAAATGGAAAGAGGAGGAGAAAAAATAAATAATTTGGAAAAGCAGGCAAATGGTGTTTTCTCAATAAAATCAATTTGTAGTGCTCTTCTTGGATATGAAGTGGTTGGATTTCCAGTTAACAAGGTATGGGTGCCCTAGTCCCCACAAAGGTGCGTTTCTTCACATGGTTAGCAATGTGGAATAAATGCTCAACTTTGGAAATCTTATGAAGAGAAATTGTGTTACCAAATTAATGTTTTATGTGCAAAGAAGCGGCACAGTCAGTTAATCATCTTTTGGTGCACTGGAATATTGCAAGAGTTTTGTGGGTCTTTTGTTTTAGAATTTCAGAGTTCATTGGGTGTTACCACCGTTGGTCTCTCAATTAGTACATGGGTGGTGGAGTAAGAGCAAGAAAGGTGGGCCATTATCGGTGTGGAAAATGGTGCCTCATGTAGTTTTTTGGCCCTTTGGGTAGAGCAACATAGTAGATGATTTGAAAGGATGGAGCGCTCTAGTGAAGAGTTAAGGGTTAGGGTAGCTTGGTCTCTTTTTGTTTGGAAATGACCTGGATGTTTTCAATAGGGTCTCTCTTTCCATAAATGTTTTGAGTCTTTACAATTATGAATCTGGTTTTTAAGTTTCTTCTCACATCTTTTTGTATACTTCGCCTGTACGTCAGGTTTTCGTAATTCTATTTCGATCTTTCAACACATCAATACAATTACATGATCGAAAAAAGGAATTTAAATGGAATTGTATATTTGAATGATGCCAACGCAAATCTCCTGATGTTCCTAGTAATTTGAGAAACAAATTTAGAAAAGTGGGTCCAGCTTTGTCGACATGTCTTGAAAAGCGTCAAGCAACATGATTCAAATTTTCCATTTGCTTCAGACTTCAGCAAAGCAATTAGTCGCACTTATTGGATTATCAACATCTAAATGTAATAATGTTAAAATTTTATAATAAATATATATATATATAGAAACAAATTACTTGCCTACTGAAGAAAAATAAATAAATAACAAAAACAGGTACATAACAAACATAAATGGTCATAATAAAGCAAACATATATCCAAATCATCCACTGTACAGGATATATATATAGCAGTTATAAATTATCACATACAGACCACAAAGTGCCATTTGTTTAACAATCCAGAAAACAATCACAAAGTCTAAGAACCTGAAACCATAAGTAATTGATAATTAAATTTCTCCTCATACCACTTCTTTTGCTGGGGCTGGGGCCGGCACCGGAGTAACATCAGCAGGAATCTTGACATATCCAATCTTCTTAGGGCTGACATCGTCATCATCATCAAAATCATCATAGGAGCTGCGATATTCATAGCGATAGGAGAAGAGCGACCAGGCCAAGTACATGGTGGCGGCGGTGAGGGCGCCGCAGCCAACGCCAAAAAGCAGAGCTACAACAACACTGAGAACGTCCTTGGCGCGATCGCGGAAGGAGTCGAAGGCGGCAGCGGATGAGAAAAATCCAGAAGGAGACGGAGGTTGTTGGAAGTCAGCGACGTCGGGGTCTACCAATCGGAGAGGAATGGGAGAGAGCAGAGTTTTATCGAAGAAGGGTTTAGAGTTGAATTGCCTGATTTCGGTGAAGACGGTGAGGGATCCTCCGGCCGAGGCTGAGGGGTTTCGAGGGAAATGGGGTTTGAAGGTAAAGGAGTAGGAAGAAATAAATAGGGTTTTGCAGGGTCTTGCATTGGCTGAAATGGAAAGAAGCCCTAACAGAAGTGAGAGACAGAGGAGAGTCGACGATGCCATGGAGGAGAAGAATGGAGATTTTCCACACAACGAAAGACGCGACTACGTTTGCTTCGCCGATGATCTCTTTTATACCTTCATATTGGTGGAACTCGGGTTGTTTTGAATCGGTTTTAAGGATAGGTAGGTAGCCCGCAAAATTCCAAACCGATCAGTGCTAGTTTGGTTCTACTTATTGAGTTTTTTTTTCAAGTAAATTATAGAAAAGACTCCTAACATTTGGGTCAGATTTCAATTTAGTTTCTATATATCAAATCCGCATATGCTTATATACAGCTTACTCATCATCAATGAGGAATAGAATTTCATCCCCATGAAGAAAGAGACATGAACCACTAAGGCAAAGCTCATGTTCGATTTCTATATTACTAGCAACCGACGCACACGCAATGCGTGTGCAATGCGTTTTATTTTGAAAAAAATAAAACATTTTCTCATATAAATGTGATATAAAAACATAAGCATATATGTTCAAATACTATAATAATGCAAAAGTAAATTGAGATCTTATGACACGCGTGCCTTCTCATGAACTTATATTGTTATTGTCAACTGTTTCCAATTATTTGTCAGCAAAGTTTACCATAAATCTATAAAAATAAATAAATTTGTCATATAAATGTAAAAAATTTCATAGTTAAATTGTAAAGAAAAAATATATTATATTATTGGAAAAGAATTATCTTGTGATTGTTAGGCACATTGAACGATACTTTTTCCCGTTACCGACTTTGTAGCGCTTATAAAACTACTTTTTTTTTTTTGAGTTTTTTAATAATAAACAAAAGCATACTAATAAACAAAAGCATACTATATGTTAAAATAAAGCATTATCTACAAATAAAAGTTTTTTAATAATAAACAAAAGCATACTATATCTTTTGAGCAAAATTATAATTATAAAATATAAAATATGAAAGCATAGATTAATTCATAACTACTCCAGCATTTATATTTGTCTTTTAATCAAAAAGACATTAGAAAGCCATTAGAAATACATAAAAGAAAAAGGAAAAAAGATAGATATAATTTGTAGAAGATGAGTATATCCTATCCTCTAGTATTTGAAGTCCTTAAAGTTAGGAATATAGATAGTTTTTGATAATTCAAATATTTTTTGTTGGGGATATGTTCATATCTATATTGGTTACCTTTATTTTTTTTCCTTTTTTTTTTTTAAAAAAATTTAAATTTATTTTAAAAAAAAAATAAAAAAAAAAAAAAAAAAGAAAAAGAAAAAAGCACCACCAAATCTTGCTACATATATTAGAAAAAGGAAAGAAGATAGATATAATTTTTAGAAGATGAGTATATCCTATCCTCTACTATTTGAAGTCCTTAAAGTTAGGAGTATATATAGTTTTTTATAATTCAATTATTTTTTGTTGAGAATACGTTCATATCTATATTGGTTACCTTTATTTTTTTTTCTTTTTTTTTTTCATGAAAGTTTAATTTATTATGATAAAAAATTAAATTTCTAAATAAATAAAAAAATAAAAACGCCACCAAATCTCGCTACACGTATTTTTATTTTTTATTTTTTTGTACTAATCTTGATACACGTTTTTTCAACATAAAGAAGTCACAAAAAATAAAATAAAAAATAAAAAATAAAAAAAACCCACCAAATCTTGTTATACGTTTCTTCAATGTAAAAAAATTTAAAACAACAAATCTTGCAATACATTTCTTCAACATAAAAAAAAAAAAGTATATTAGAAAAAAAAATTTTCATTTTTGCACTAAGATTGAGCAGCAACTAATTCATTTCCACAAGTTTTAGGTTTTTTGAAATTTGTGTTTAAAGGTTGAGATTTTAGATCATTGAAAATAATTTTTTTTATTACTAAAACTTTAAGAGTAAGACAGGGAGATGGAAATATATTATTGTGTATTTCATAAATGTGAATTCAGAAAAAAAAAAATTAAAAATAAATGGTGGAGTACGCGATTGGCAAGTTTGAAGTCCTAAAAATTAGGAGAGTGTTTCAAGGTGGGACAATGACATCTATGGGAGCAATGAGGCCGACTCTTGCTGGAGCTCCCACCTGTTTGTTTATCTTCTAGATGCGGGCCAGCCAATTTGTGAAGAATTGCTGCCTCCTACTACATGTTTTCAAGGATTGGAAAATTTAAAAAGTAATGAAAATCATGTATAATTCCCCTTTCTCTTTGTTCTTGTTTAGATTGCTCTAAATGAGTTTTAATGGATAAAAAAGAAAAACAAAAAACAAAAAACAAAAACTGAAATGAAAGAGAAGTAAGGAATTGAAGTTGAAGGAGAAGTTGGAATAATTTAGGTAACTGCTACAAAGTAACGTGATTTGGTTTTAACTGCTGATAAGTTAAATGAGTATTTGAATAGCCTAGAAATTGGGATATAGTTAAGAACAAAATGTCATTTATGTCCTTCCGGTCAATGTTTTATTAATTTTTTATAGAAGACAATTTAATTTTTTATAAAGGATAATTTAGAGACTAAAATTTGATGACATCAAACTCTGGAGTTGCCTTTATATATTAGTATAGATAAAATGAGAAAATAATCCTTATAGTATTAGTTTATTTCATTTTGGTCTGTATAGTATAAAATATGTCAAAATGATTCCTAAAATATTATTATGTTTCACTTTCATCCACACCATTATTGCGTTGTTTAAAAAAGAGACGAAAAATGAGTATGTACATCATTCTTTTTCTTTTCTTTTTCATTTTTTTGGCCACAGAGTATGGACATCATTCATGTGCATTAATTATTGTTCAAAATGCATAAAATATCCTTATATATTGGTAAATTATCAAAATCAAAGCATTCTAGGCAACATTCAACCACTAATTCTGGGTATTCTATGCATTAATTTGTTCAACAATACTTTAAGGACAATTTTGACATGTTTTATAGTACACGGACTAAAGTGAAATAGAGCAGTACTTTAGTTATTATTTTGAAACTTTTTATAGTATGAGAACTAAAATGAAACTTGACTCAAACATTAGGGATGTTTTCTATAATTTGCCTTTTTTCTGGTATACTTCTTTTTTAAAACCAAAAAGTAGAAGTTACCCTTACTCCCAAAATCCAATCAATTGGGACCTTCCAACTGAGCTAAAGCACTATTGCTATATTGAAATTTGGTTGGCATGTCGTCTGTCCCTTACCCTAATTGAGCATACGCTATTTTCAAGGAAAGATAGGGCACACCAAATTTGGTATTGCGAATGCCAATTAAATTTGAAAATGTGACTGTTTAGAGTAATTATTTTTTTGTGACAAACATGTGAGGCAAAAATTAAAATGGATAAAATTTTGTAATTATTTAAAATGTGAACGTCTACTTTTTAAAACAATTATGAAAAATTGAGTCACCACGAACTATTGGTTTTATAGATGTAATTAGTTGTCTCTTCTTTTAAAATGTATATTAAGATGACTCTTTGTTCTCTCTAAAAAAAAATAAAAATAATAAAAATAAAAATAAAAATAAAAATAAAAATTATACCCAAGATGCATACACATGAGTAGCCCTTTAGCGAGGGTGAATGCACGACCCTCACTAAAAGATGCCTCAATTTTATTTCATATTAAATGAAAAAAATATTTAGCAAGGGTCACTTAATAACCCTCACTAGAAATTACTTCTAGCAAGGATTAATGAGTAGCCCTCACTAAATATAAACTATTAACAAGGATAGTTGGGCGACCCTTGCTAAAAGTATTTTACTATAAAAAAATTACCCGAGCATATATTTTTATTTTGTTTTCTCATTTCTGTAGAGTAGTGGCTTTTCGAGTTCTCTCTCACTGACCATGGAGTGATCTCCATCTCGATCATGATTTCTTGCCGTCGATATTAATCTCTTGCTGCCTTTATTGATCTCGTGTCGCCGATCATCTCTCTCACTGATCAGTCATGGAGTGATCTCTATCTCGATCACGATCTCTTGCCGCCGATCATCTTTCACTGGGTAAGCACATGATTTTGATCTCTTACAAGCATATGATTTTGATTACTCTAATAATCTTCCCCTACATTTCTTAAGCATCGGCCATTCTTTATCTGTTTTTTTCCTTCTCTAACTTGTGATTGTTTGTATCTGGTTTGATTTTTCAAGCAACTAGGGTTTGGTTGCATCAATTGGGGGATTAAGAGATCTCTAATTAGTTATATGATTAAGCTTTCATCAGATTTTTAGCTAATCAAATGCTAAACATTGATTTTGTTGAGTTTTTATTAACTTAGTAGAGATATCAGATCTCCAATTTTGCATCTCTCAATGCAAAATTATTGATATATTAAGCTTTCAAGTAACTAGGGCTTGGTACAATGTTCTGGTAATTTGATTTCAATTTTGCATCTCTCATTGCAAAATCCTCTGCAATGGTCGCTGAAGGTTTTACTATGGGTATGCTTTAGCAACGAGTCGACCCTCACTAAAGGTTATGGTGACGATAAATTGGCCTTTAGCGAGGGTTGCCGACTCTTGTTAAAGGCAATTTTTCTTGTAGTGTGGGCGTGTCAAGACTTACTAAAAATCTAGAAAATTATTTAAAACAAGACCCCAACACCCCTTGGCCGAAAATTAAGGTGAAAGGCCTTAGTGTCAAGTAAGTCACTTTTAAATTTAGGTCGGCAATTAATGAGATATAAGGGTTATTCTCTCTTGGATTCTTGATACAATGTCTATGAGATCATTTGAATTAAATTGAAATTGGAACTTGAATCCCCCTTTTTGTCTCTACTAACAAAATGTTGCACCGATCCACTTTCTTCTCAAGTGCGACCATGTGAACGTCGGTAGCTATCTGGTGCAAACTAAGCTTCTCATGGTAGTGAGAAACTATCTAACACCAATCGTAACTATATATATATATATATATATAAATGATGTCCATTGTTAAGTTATCTCACCATATGTGGATATGAGTGGGAGATGTTATGATCATTTAGTGAGTCAGGTTTTAACCTGAATCCATATCAACTCACTTGGATAGATAATAACCTGAGAAGCCGGGTTGAAGACTTTAAGATAACTTACGTATCTTAAGTGGATAAGGACATGTAGTTATCATCCTAGCTAGTTTCTCTCTAATTGGGATGAGATTCTAGATAAACTCTAAAGACCCCAAAATAGATTAATAATAATCTCGTTACATCCTCTCCTAAGTTCTTTCTCTCTCATTCTCCCTCTTATATAAGAACCATCACCACAGCTCTTGG
>JAESVK010070393.1:117542-139835 GCA_017140935.1 Hamamelis virginiana
CTCTGACTCTTTCCCATTCATCATAACCACAACCGATAGAGGAGTATGCTCTGACTCTATCCATATCATCATAATATCAACTGACAGAGGAGTATTCTCTGACTCTATCTCACACATATCCACATATATAATCTCATGACATAAAATAGACAAATCATGGCATCATGTCAATATATCACAATAACATGGCATACTTGCACATTCTAACCACATAACATTTCACATAAAGAAAAGAGAAATTATGCATCAAGGCTTTATAAATGGATTTTAGGTTCATTATCACAAGTTTAGTTTGAAATCAAATCTACCACCAGTATTAGTAAGAATATGTGTATCCCTACCTCAAAAGTTAAGTCTCCAATTGAATCTTACAAATAAATGTAAGCTACGATGCATAATGATCTTCCCATGAGTTCCCCATATCTGAAATGAAAAGTAAGAAACATACTCATAACGCTTACAAAGAGTCAAATGAATTAGGTGAGAAAAGGAAAATAAAAGAGTCACCTATCGATAGACTATCTATCGATAGACAAATCATCGCTATCAATAGAACAATTCGAAATCTAAAAATTGTGAGGTCAGAGAGCATCTTCTATTGATAGATGTTCTTCATCTATCGATAGAGATTACGAAAATCGCCTGACCGCGAGCAGCCAAAAGCTCATTCTACCAAAAACTCATCGTTTCCACATTTTGCTCAAAATCCAAACACAAAAACGTAGGTCTATGACAAATGAACCCATTTCTACCAAAATCCACGAAAATAACAAAGATCCAACGGTACGATTTGAGAAACCACAAGTTTTAGGCATAAAACCCACATAACTCCAAAACAACACATATACTCAAAAATACCCACATTTTCTTAACAAAACCCTTCAAACCATACTCAAGGTAACCCGATCCAACATTCCCAACCAACCATTCCTCATAAACACAAGTTTCATGGACAAACCCATAAATGGCTTCAAGGAAAACGAAAATAGAGGGGAAGAAGAAGAAGGAAACTAAAGAAATACTCATGCCTACCTCGATCCGACTAAAAGGCGGCGTCAAGCTTCACGGGGTGCTTCTCCTTCTCTCTCCCGACCTCAGCTCTCTCTCACTCTCTCGGCACTTTCCTCTGCCAAAAAGGAAGAATGAAAAGGGGAGGGGGTTTTGGTTATTAAATATGCCTAAATGGCAGTTTTGTAAATAAGTAGAAAACTTTTTTTTTTTTCAATTAAAATAATGTTTTAAAAACTTGGGTTTTCACATAATGTATGGACATGACATTTCATTTTGTTATATATACATATAGTCATGATAATATAAGGCCGGCCTTACGCAAAGTTGCATAAGGTCGGCTCCATATGGCTAATTTTAGACCACAGTTCGTAAAACTGACCGTTGGATTAGATGCCCCTCCTCTGTATGTCATGCTTGCAAAAAATCACAATGATTTGACGGTTGGTTTTTGAAATATGTCATTGTGAAAATATGTAGCTTATCGGTGACTTATTTGTTCTTCAAAATATCACCATTTTTTTAACGACAATTATTTCAAAAACCAACCGTCAGATCATTGTGATTTTTTGCAGGCATGACATACAGAGGAGGGACATCTAATCCAACGGTCATTTTTACGAACTGTCCTTACGCCGGCCTTATATTATCATGACTGTATATATATATATCAATATATATATATATATATATATATATATATATATATATATATATATTGATGATGTCAAAAATCGTTAGTAGAAAGTAGATTGAATCAAGGGTGGAGATGATCGTATTAAATACTAGCTCAGATCACGGTCACCGGTGAGGTGACTGCAAATTAAACTCCAACGGTCAAGTTAGTAACCAGAGGAGATAATGAGAGTCAAAAGAAATAGGAGGGGTTATGTAAGCATACCTTGTTTCTTTTGAGTGTGCCCTTATATAGTCGTTTTAGGTCATCTGACCCTGCACGATGGAGATCATATATGTGGTTTAGTAACCTAACCCACTTCATTCACTCTTAATCACATTTAATGTTTGCGTGATCAACCCATTCGACCATTTATGAAGGGCCTTACTTAGGTTATCATTTCGTACTTTTACCTACGCTTGATTTGATGTTCTGACACACAATCCATGATTTTACAGTCTGAACGGTCTTAACCGTCCCATCAGTCATGCCTATGTCAGGTTCATCAGATCAGGAAGGTAGACAATAATGTAGATCGGGGTTTTATGAACCCCATCAGATGGTTAAAAATCTTCGACGTGCGTAGTACCTAGATCGGGTATCAAGATTCATCAGGAATTAAGCAACTCGATCAATCCGAACAATATGTTTTCACCACCGGGCCGCCGGTCTGACACGCGTCAACCGATCAAGGACGGTTGGTTTTCACCCTCTTTAGTTGCCCCCTAGTTGGGAATTTGATCGGTCTTTAGAGAAACTTCGCAAGTATCCATTTTAAATTGAGTACATCTGATTGGGTGCATTAAACTGCTTTTCAATCGATCTCCTCTTCATAATTATTTTTTGAATTTCGATATGACCGTTTGTCAGTTCCATAATGGAACGTGCCGTCATTCATTAATTAGCTCCGCCTTGCTCGAGATGACAGGTGTCTTCTTGGGACTCATGACCGAGGAGACGGTTGAAGGTAGTAATGATCATAATGACGTCATTCGTCGATTTTGGACACGTGGCATTCATCGAATGGTTCCTAGATCGGAGGTTTATAAAAGTAAAAATTTCATCTTCCCTCCCCACTTATGCTTCTTCGAATTCGAAACCCTCGTCAGAGAGAGCCGCTATGACGCCGGAGCAAACCTTACCTGTTTTTGGGTTCCTTCCGGTCGCTTTTCCGAGTCTTCCAGCTAATCGAAGGTACTTTCTTTCATCCTTTTTTACTTTCACCGTTCGTTTTTGCATATTTTCTTTTTCTAAAGATTTGGGTAGATTGTTAGTCCTTTTTTTTTTTAGTTTTCCGGCAAAAATTTCAAGTTTTCCTATGACTTTTTGCATTCCTCCGTCAACATTTTGATTTTCTTCATTGAATACTTCTGTCCTTTTGTCGTTCTATTAGGGTTTCTGGTCAAGCTCTTTAAAAAATGGCTGATCAAGGTTATAGACCGCAGAGGTTCCACCCTGTCGATCAAGATGTAAATGAACCTTCCACGTCGGGGTCCTCATCTGACACGTTTGAAGTGGACCCGATCAGTGCCCTTCCGCCACAGTTTCTTCCCGACCCACCATTTCCATTCGTTCATATCAACCTTCTTAGAGAGGATGAAGAGTCTAGGATCAGGTCCAAATATAACATCCCTGATTCAGTAAGGATCCGAAACCTGGGGCCCAATATTCGCTTTACAGACAATCTGCCCGGGGAAGTTTGTTTTTACGAAGAGTCGTTCATCGCGGGTTTGAGATTTCCCCTTCAAAGTTTTATTAGAAAAACCCTGAATACCCTAGGAATTTGCCCGGTTATGTTGACGCCGAATTCCTGGAGGGTCCTCATCGGCTTCATGATTTTATGGCGATCGAAACGTTGGTCGCTAAATTTCTCCGACCTGATGTGCCTGTGTTTCGTCAAGGAGAATTCCCACGCATCTCCCGGGTGGTGGTATATTGGGAACCGATCCAAGAGGCCAAGTATACGGGGCCTTCCATCCTCGATAAAGGAATGGAAAAATAAGTACTTTTTTGTAAGCGAGGTAGGTTGGGAGTTTGGTGATGGCGAAGAGCCCTTCTTCCCGATACCCCGATTATGGTCTCCCCGACCAGGTTCGATATTCAATTATTTGTGTTTGAACTCATAAGCTTATTCCTCCTTTTATATATATACATATATTTTTTGTAATAGAAATGTTTTTATTTTCAGCAAGGAAATCACCTCGGTGCCCGGCTCCTCCTGATTCCGTATTCGAAAAGTTTGAAGTGCTCGAGGGAACAGTTCGGGATTGAACCTAGCTCAAATCGGGTACCGCCTATCGAGATCATTTCTTTGGGTATTAACTGGTTCCAAGGGCTTCTTCCCCGATTGACCGTCCGTTTTGGGATAAAACCATCGACGGACAACCGATTAATAATTTTCTTGACCAATCTTGAAATTTCTCAATCGGAGATGACACTCGAGCAGTCGAAGAACGTGTCTTGAGGGAGATTCGGGAGAGAAGAGGTTGCAAACGATCGAAGAGAAGAAGAAACAATACCGAAGAAGGTATCCCAATCATTTCTACTTAACCGTTTTTCATGTTGTATTTTTCGCTAATAGTTACTTTCATATTCTTATCAGAGATGATCGATCTGGAAGACATCCTTGAGGCCGACGACCCAGTTGAGGATCCAGCCCCGACACGAGAGACCGAGGAAGGTTCCCGCCCTAGGAAGAAACAGAAGAAACACCAGCTCGAAAGGGTGCCAGATCAGTCGATCCCTGATCCAAATGCTGGTGGAGCAGGGGTTAGGGCTTTTCGGACTTCTACTGGAGAATGGCTGAGCACGGGTTCTCGTTCCCCGTCGAACTGTCCGTGTCCACCAGAATTTTACACACCTCAAAATTAGCGATAACTGCCTTAATGGCCAAGGCATCATCATGAGGAAGATGGATGCCATTCAGCTCATCTTGAGAGAACGGTAGCAGGCCATATCGGGGGGTGTCAGGTGAGTTGTACAACACATATGATCGGATGGGGATGACCTTGCTGCCCTTGCATAGGCTTTTTTGGCTGATTTGCTTTCTCCAGCCAAGGTAAAGCCACCATGGATCGTGTCGATAACTCCAGCAAGTCGTTGTCAGAGATCGGGTTGCTTCTGACTTTGATCAGCCATAGCAGTTTGGCCATTTTCAGCCCGTACCTGGTCAATGAATTCCTTCAAATACCCATTTTTTATTAAGCTTTCAATTTCATTTTTCAGATCGAAACACTCTTCAGTAAGGTATCCGTGGTCCCGATGAAATGCACACCATTTATCTTTGTTCGTCTTCTTAGGATCAGATCTCATTTTGTTCGGCCATTTCACGAAAGGTTGCCCTTGAACTTCATTCAAAATGTGATTGATGGGCATTTTGAGTGGGGTAAAGTTGGTGAATCTTCTGACCGGTGACCTATCTTTCTTGTCAGCATCAGATTTTTGCTTCTTGTCAAACGGTCGCTTGTCCTCCTGATCTTTCTCCTTAGGGATGTCAACGGGACGGGTTTGGGACGGGTCACCCCTTTCCCAACTCCGTACCATTTAAGAAAACGCCATCCCATTCCTGTCCCAAACCCGTGACGGGTCAGGATTTGGAATCTCATTCCCGTCCCAATTAAAAGACCCCATCCCATTTACTATTTTCTTTCTACTTTTCTCAATTTTCTCAATACCTAAATAAATTACAAAATACATCGATGAACATTAAAGATAATTGTTACTTCTAAGAGTAAAATCAATTAAACCCTTTAAGGGGCATGATTGAAATTTCATTTTATTAAGGAGAAACTTAATTGTATAATACCTATAAAATAAATATAATAAAAATACATAAACATATATAATCGGGGCGGGGCAGGTTTTTAAGCCCTCATCCCAAATCCGTCCCAAACCCTACAGGGTTTTCAAAAAAAATCCCAAACCCGCCCCTAACCCTATTAGGATGACCCCAAACCCTTCCCAATAGGGGCGGGGAGTGGCGGATACCCGGATAAACCCGTCTCGTTGACATCCCTATTTCTCCTTCCTTTTCTGATTGGAATCATTATTCTTCTTGTCGAAGTTAAATACATCATCCACCCCAATGTACTTTCTCGCTCTTTCAAGCAATTCGGTCAGGGTTTTTGGTTCCCTTTTTGCAAAAGAGATTATGAGGCTTTTACACCTTAGGCCTTTTGTCATGGCCGCAATGGCGACTCCCTCATTTAGCACATCAACCTCTAGTAACGCTGAGCTGAATCTATGAACATAGGCCTTTAGGTTCTCGTCCTTCTCCTTATCGATGTTGAGCAGGTAGGTGGCCAATCCTTTTAGTCGGTGACTGCTTACGAAATGTGCCACAAGTGCTATGCTTAGACTGTGAAATAAGTTTATAGATGAGGGGGCGAGCCTTTGAAACCAAGTTCTCGCAGGACCTTTTAGTGTCATTGGATAGGCCCTACACATGATCGGGTCGGATATTCCCCTTAAATACATATGATCCTTAAATGTGAGGACATGTTCCCTTGCATCTGTTGTTCCATTGTAAGAATCAATCGTTGGAAGTTTAAACTTCTCGGGGATTATATCTTGAAGAATGCGGGGAGTGAATGGGGAGGTGTGAGCAAGCTTTTCTTGATCAAGCCGGGTATCCATATGTGGATTGTTTCTCCGAGCGTTCGTCATGATTGGTCTGGTAGTCGACACTCGAGCTTGTCGGGGCATTGAAGATCTGGATCCGCGTGATCTATTGGGTTCATGATCCCCAACAGGTCAATGACGTGAATCGAGATTGGCCAGCCTTCTTCGAGAGCGGACTTTCGAACTGCTATCTTCGCCCTCCTGTATGAGTGGTCGAGGTTGAGCGTTTTCCCCGTTGATAGGGAGGGCCGATCGGTGGCTTTCCACGGCTGCTCGTCTTTGTTGAGAGACGTTAACATGATCCATCATCCTTCTTTGAGCCGGGATTTCCTGAGCATGAGGTTGGATGTTTACTGGGGAACGGTTTTGCACCCCATTAGACATAAAGAGCTCCTATTGGCGAGACAGGTTTTGGATTATTGATGTCATCTTCTCAATGTGCTTTTGTATGTAGAATATTTGGCGTTGAACAGGATCGTTAATTGATGAAGATCCAATCTCGCGGTGAGGGAGATATTCTCTGGTAAGATCAAAGGTTGAACTCGTTCAATAGGTAGAGGATGATCAACCGGTGGGGTTGATTCGGTTATTGGCGGGGGGTGAGCCGCAGGTGGGGCATGTCCGCTGGAAGGATCCGCTGGATGAGTGCTAGGTGCACCGGCAATGACCTGCTCTCCCTCATTGTTGATGCCGGAGCGGGTGACCACCATTTTAACCTTGTAGAGAAGAATTTTTAGGGAAGGAGCACTAAAATTGAAATTTTTTGTGCCCCACAGTGGGCGCCAAACTGTTGATGTCAAAAATCATTAGTAGAAAATAAATTGAATCAAGGGTGGAGATGATCGTATTAAATACTAGCTCAGATCACGGTCACCGGTGAGGTGCCTGCCAATTAAACTCCGATGGTTAAGTTAGTAACCAGAGGAGATAATGAGAGTCAAAAGAAATAGCAGGGGTTGTGTGAGCATACCTTGTTTCTTTTGAGTGTGCCCTTATATAGTTGTTTTAGGTCATCTGACCCCTGCACGATGGAGATCATATCTGTGGTTTAGTTGCCTAATACACTTCATTCACTCTCAATCACATTTAATGTTTGCGTGATCAACCCATTCGGCCATTTAAGAAGGGCCTTACTTAGGTTATCATTTCGTACTTTTACCTACGCTTGATTTGATGTTCTGACACACAATCCATGATTTTACAGTCTGAACGGTCTTAACCGTCCCATCAGTCATGCCTATGTCAGGTTCATCAAATTAGGAAGGTTGACAATAATGTAGATCGGGGTTTTATGAACCCCATCAGATGGTTAAAAATCTTCGACGTGCATAGTACCTAGATCAGGTATCGAGATTCATCAGGAATTAAGCAACCCGATCAATCCGAACAATATGTTTTCACCACCCGGCCGTCGGTCTGACACGTGTCGAGCTGTCGGTCTGACACGCGTCGAGCTGTCGGTCTGACACGCGTCGACCGATCAAGGACGGTTGGTTTTCACCCTCTTTATATATATATATATATATGGACAAGTTGTACCTCCATCTTGACACGTGTCGACCTATCCTGAAGGGTCGGTACGAATGTTAGGTTGGGGCATTACAGTTCATATATGGAATGAATGAATGAGAGCTTGGAATAGGCCTGTGTTTCGAGATGATATCTCACTACCCCCCCAACACACACACACACACACACACACACACACATATATAATCTATCAGAGCCCGACGAATCCCCGCTCCATGGGATCGAATAATGCCCAGGCTAATAGCCCTAACTGGTGGCTGGCCAAGAGAGTTTGGCCGATTTCGAACCCATAATGTCTAGGTTTACAGATCATCCCTTTGCTGCCAGGCCAACTCTCGTTGGTTAGATAATAAATAATTGTAGGATACATATTTTGAAAAACTAAACGATGGATTACATATTATAGATGTCATGTGTAACAAAAATCATAGTGATCCAATGTCAACATCTCAAAAAATAGACATTGAAAAACTGTGATCGCTAAAAACTATCACATTTTTTTTCAGTGACAATTATGAGAAACCGACCTTTGGATCACCATGTTTTTAGCGTGCATGATATGTGTAAGCATATAGTCATGTACGACAACAATCATAGTGATCTAATGTCAACATCTCAAAATATAAACTTTTACCTTACTATGTTTGCTAAAAACTGTAACATTTTATTCGGTGCCATTTCTTAGAAATTAAGGTTTTGGCATCCATGACATGCATAAGTATGGATAGTATCTAATCTCCAACGATCAGTTTTTCAAATTATGCATCCCACAGTTATCTATTAGCTTTATGCTTACATTAACTAAAGTAAACATATGTTGACAAGATCAATTCTATATATACATATAGAGAAGTGACCCAGTCAGCTATACCTTACTTTATCTAAAATCAGCTAAGAAATCTAAGCTCTTAGATTTCTTTTTACAATGAATCATGCATTAAGTGAAAAGAAATCCAAGGGCTTGGATATCTTAGCTGATTTTAGTTAAAGTAAGGTATAGCTGACTAGAACATTTCACTATACATATATACAATCCCGATCCTGTAATCATATGCTTACATAAGTTATGTAAGCATGAACCTAATTGATAAATGTGGGCCGGGATACATATTTTAAAAAATTGACCATTGGATTTGATATTCTCAATGTTTTAAAACCCGAACCGTTCATCGAACCGGAAAAGTTACTGGGTTAAGGGTCAACCGGTTCAACCGTGACGTCATAAATATATTTTTATTTATTTATTTATTAGAATAAAAGCTGTAAATGATTCAAAATATAATTTTTAAAAATGTTTGTACAATCAATCCATATTGTTGTCCCAAGTATGAAACCCTAGAGGGGGGGTGAATAGGGTTTATGGCAAACTTTTCAATTAATTACCCAATAAAAATTAGTGTTCAAGTACTAATAACAGAGGCAATAATATAAATGCAAGTAATTGAAAGAGAGTAAGGGATAGAGAAATCAAACACAAAGATTTAACGAGGTTCGGACTCCGCCTACTCCTCGTCTTGTGCCTCAGCCCAAGGATTTCCCAACAATCCACTAAGGATTAGCTCCTTCAAGGTGGAGAAACCTTTACACAATCTTCTTTAACCCAGGTGGAAGATTCTCACCTCAAGCTCACAAAAGTTGTACTAATGGCTCACAAAGAACCCACTAGTGCTCACAAAGAACACTTCTTCAAGCTTCACAAAGAATGCTTGGCCAACACAAGATTACAAGATTGGATGTGTACAATAAATGCTTCAAGAAGCTGATTTACACAAGTATAAAGCACAACTAATAGCTCTTCAAATGATTAACTAATATAGCTCAAGAGTTTTGTGGAGAATAGTAATGAACAATGAATGCTTGAGAGTATGAATAATAACTAGAGTTGTTGCTTGTTCATAAATGATAGTCAAACCTTAATATATAAGCAATGAGGTCTGAGATGGCCGTTTCAAAGAAGCTTGGATCCCATTGGATGAGAGGAGAAGAGCAGGTTGTAATAAATGCTCGAAATGCCCTAAATAGAAATAGCCATTTTGAGTTTGCAGGTTCTTTAGTCGACTAGGCCAATCGTATTAGTCAACTAGACAATGTATTTTTCAAATGATTTTGTTCTCGGGCAAGATTAGTCGACTAGACTAATTATGGTTAGTCGACTAGACAAGCAAAGGTAACTGGGTTTTTAAAACAGGGCTCGATTAGTCGACTGAACTCCTTTGTTAGTCGACTAGACTAGTTAAAATTCGTTTTAAAAACTTCTCGGGCACGGTTAGTCGACTAGATAGTCTTGGTTAGCCGACTAAACATTTTGCATTTCAAACAAAGCTTCTGGACTCTCTTTAGTCGACTAGGCATGGAGTGTTAGTCGACTAATAATGTCTTTAGTCGACTACTCAGTATGTTTAGTCGACTAAACTCAGATTTTTCAGAACATAGCTTCTGGACTATGGTTAGTCGACTAGACATAGTTTTGAGCTAAAATTTTGAATTTTCTAAGTCTAATACAACTCAACATGTCCAATATTTGTTAACTAAAGTTTTCAAAGATATTTTTGCAAGCTTTCTAAATACAATGAATGTAATGCAATCATGAGAAAACTTTTATTTGAGCTATATATGTTTAACCAAATGAGTAGCCTTACAATTATGGTTCCTAGACACCTTGTCTTCAAGAGGTCTTCAATAAACAGCTTCAAGGTGATTTCCACAAGCTTCATGATTCAATATCTTGCATATTTGTATACATTGAGAGGCTTGAATGTGTTGATGAGCTCCAACAAGATATGACTTTGATTCTATAGAGACAAAAACAATTAACCATATATTAGTAGCTAAAGTAATGTTTGTTAATCATCAAAATATGGTCAATGCATTTGACCTTGGGGCTAACACATATATTTGTATTTATGTGCAGTCATCAAAATTGAAAATTGATAATTACTATTGATCAATATTTATTATATATATTTTTAAAAATGCAAGATAAGAATATTGTATTATTAAATTAGGTGCTTGGGTTTCTTTTTGCTTTTTGGGATTTTTTTAGACTAATTTTTCTTTTTAGCTTTCTTGGCTTTAAGAGATTATAAAAAAATTGGGACTATTTTAGTCATTTTAGCACCTAAAAAAAAATCCCGCCTGTTCTTTTAACCGGGTTGACCGGTTCAACAGCTAGGTTGACCGGGTTTTGCAAAAGAGAACGGTTTTTGAATTGAATGAGTTTTTGTAGGTTAAACCAACCAGAGAGGGGACCGATTCTCGGTTCAACCGGTCGGGCCGGTCCGGGTTTGATGACATTGGATATTCTTCTTATGGATGTCATGCATGCCAAAAATCATATTGATCCAATGTCAAAATCTCAAAATATAAACTATGAAGAATATAACCGCTGAAAACTATCATAATTTTTCTTAGTAGTATTTCTGAGAAATCGATCATCGGATCACTGTGATTTTTGTCATACACAACATATATTCATAAGTATAGTATCTAAGCAAACGGTCAATTTTTCAAAATATGTATCCCACAATTATCTATTAGCTTCATGCTTACAGAAGCTTATGTAACCAGGAACGAAGCTAGGAATTTACTCTTATGGGGACAACCTTTGATTGGTTGTTAGTATTTTTTTATAATTTTATAAACTAAAGAAATCGATCGGCTGTATTCCTAATTGTATATATACGGAGAATATATATTCTAAAGGTGATTAAATTTCTAAATTACTTATGTTTTCACAAAATATCAAACCATGCAAGCATTATTCAACACCTCCCCAATACAATTATGTACACAAAAGCGGATTTCTAAATTTTATAAGTTCTGTTAAATTTCCAAATCACAAGTGCTCCAAGTCTTACGCATGTTCAAAAGTGAAAGAGTCGTGAGAGTGTAAAATGGTTGTGAAAGACTCTTACATATCTATATCTATACTACTTATAAAAGTTTCAATCCTAGAAAAACTTTTGATTCTCTTGAATGCCTTTATTAATTTATATATTGACATAAATACCCATATATAGTTTAATGTGCTAGAAGACCACTCCCCTTCTCCTTCTCCTTCTCCTTCTCCTTCTCCTCCTCCTCTTTCATTGAACCTAAATATCATAAGTTTGGTGAATATTAAATGATCCATCGACTTCTAGCCATGTCTTCAATTCCTTCCTTCAACATCTCACAAATGAGAAAAAAATATTGATAAATATATTTCGTTCACTCTTTGTTGATATATATCGGTGTTTGATATTTGTCTATTTAAATTCAAACAAATAAAATCAGAAACTAAATATACTGAACTAAAATTGATTAAAGATAATAACCGCATTCAAGAGTCTAAAAAGAATCCAAAATTGAAAGGATTGATAATCCTTTTATTCTTATTTTTAAGTTTCCAATTTTTATTTTTTTATTTTTGGTAATTATTCAAGTATACAAAAACTGTGATTGTCGTAATATTGGCAATCTGATGAAAAAATCGAGTTACAATTTCACCAGACTAAATATTCTACTTGAATTTTTATCAAATGCAATAATATAATTATCAAATAATTTGCATACATCATATATATATTCATGCTAACATTGTACTTCCTTTTAGATATTTACCAAATGTATTTATTATTTATCAAATAATTTCACGTGGGATGCACGTTGGCAGTAACTAGTGTTCAAAAGTGATTAAATAGATTCCTAAATTACTTGTGAGAAGTGATAGTGTAAAATAGTTTACAAAAGCGACAGAGTGTGACGCATCATATAGGTTCTGTGCCCATCACTTATAGCCTAAAGACCTATTCCACTCAAGTGCTTTATCTATCTTTTTAAAAGAGTCACAAAAATTCTATAAGTTATTTTACAAATAATATAGTGGGACATTAGGGCAACTTAAAAAAAAAAAAAAAAAAACTTTCTCAAAATTTCAACTAATCCCAAATATTTTTAAAATTGGGAGCAAGAGCTCCCATTGTCCCCTCGTTAAATCGGCCCATGTAAGTAAGTATATGCTGATAGGATCATTTATATATATATACAATCCCAATCTTGTCAGCATATACTTACATAAGTTATATAAGTATAACTATATTTTGATAGCTTTTTATAAACTGACAAAAATTGTGACAGATTTTAGAAAAATTGCCAAAATATAGTTATACTTACATAACTTATATAAGCATATGCTGACTTGATCCTTTATGTATATATATACAGTCCCGATCTAGTGAGCATATGCTTACATAAGTTATGTAAGCAAAAAGCCCGTAGATAATTTTAGGATGCATATTTTGAAAAATTGACATTTTAATTAAATACTATACTTATGGATATCATGCATGCCAAAAATCACGGTAATCTAATGTCATAATTTCAAAATACAGTTATGAAAAACTGTGATCGTTGAAAACTGTCATAGTTTTTCTTAGTGACATTTCTTAGAAACCGACCATCAGATCACTATGATTTTTGGCATACAAGACATGCAAAAGTATAGTATCTAATTCAACGGTCATTTTTTCAAAATATGTATCATATCACACGATTATTTATGACATAAACTTGTATAAATATATGTTGATTAGATCATTTTTCTCTCTCTCTATGTATGTGTGTGTGTGTGTACATGCCAAAAATTAAATATAGACTATCAAGCATTATATATGTATTTAATTTTTCACAGTCTGTATTTAAGAAACCAGTGGTCCGATTACTGTAATTTTTGGTATGCCTGTCATACATAGGAAGAATATTAAATCCAACGGTTAGTTTTTCAAAATACCCATTTTACATTGACCAAAACGCTAAGTCCTCATATAAGGAAGTCCTCACAGGAACGGGATTATATATATATACACATATACTCCCATTAATTAAGGCACCGCTTGGATTTGTTTTTTTATAAGTACTTATTTGCTTCTTCAAAATTTTTCTAAGAAATTATATATTGCAAATTTTTTAAAAAACAAATAAGTACTTATAAAAAACAAATCCAAACGGCCGGTGCCTAAGAAAACATGGCGCATGAAAAAGGGTTTCACACATTTTCTCTATATCAAATTAAAGCATTCCTCGACTACATGATAAAGAAAAGCTCAGTTTCCATTCCTTCAAGGAATCTCTCATCACGTCACTTAAAAAAAAAACATACAGAATATAAGCACATACAAGGATGAATCATTCTCCTTTACTGCTACTGGATCTGTCGAAGGCTGCCTGTAACAATATGATATTTAGAGTTAGGCAACTCACTCAGCCTCCCAAATTTACTTTCATAGTAGTCCACGAGCTCCATCCTGCAAACAAATCCATTAAAAACAATTCAGTTGGAAAAACTAATCAAGAAAACAAATTAAATCATCACGAAGTAGGCAAATCTAATAGTAAGGAAACTGCTGAAAATGGAAATGCATGCTTTTAGTGATCTATCTATATATAATTAATTATATATGAGCTAGACATACCAGTATGCCAAGCATTGGAATGGTGCATACTTATCGTAAATTTCTCTTACATATTTTCCAACTGTCCCTTTGCTACAACTTTCCCTTCCATGTATCTGCCACAAGTAGATGCTTGCATAATTAATCACATTTATTACATTATACATATATATATATATATATATATATATATATATATATATATAGGGTCAAGTTCCCCTTACACCTTATTTTGACATCTATGTTTACACCTCGTTTTCAAAACACTATCTATGATAGATATTTTGACGAACCGACCGTTAGATTCAATACCTTTCTATCATGTATACCAAAAATCATAGTGATCCAACGGTTAGATTTTAAGAAATGTCACTATAAAAAATTGTTATGTTTTTAATTAATAAAAAAAATAATAGTTCTTCAAAATGATATTTTTCAAAAACTAACCGTTGGATCACTCCGATTTTTTTCATACATGACAAACTTAAGATAAGTATCTAATCTATCGGTCGGTTTCTCAAAATATTCGATTTACAATGGTATTTAAAAATAAGGTATAAACATAGGTGTCAAAATAGGATATAAGGGGAACCTGTCCCTTATATATATATATATATATATACACACACACAATCATGCATATATATAAGTGAAGGAAATATATGTTAAATAAATATATATATATATATGCTCGATCGAACCTGTTGCAGATGCCTGATAGTTTCACTATCTTCTGGAACCTTTTGATAAAATCCAATGCACATCATAATGTTGGCACAAGCAAAAGGACCAAAGCCTTTGATCTTCAACAACTTGTCATAAACTTTCTCATGACATGATGCCATATCAAATTCCTTAAGCTCAAGTTTTCCATTCTCAACATTTTTAGCGAGCTCAAGAATGCGTCTTGCTCTATACCCAAGTTTGCAATGATTTTCCAAGATTTCTTCAGTAAGGGTAGCGACTTCTTTTGAGCTCGGAAAATTTCCTTCAGAGAGTTGTAAATTGGAGCTACTCTCCACATCTTCATTAATCTTAATTGCTCTTCTCTTCTCTTTTGGGTCCGTTTTGTTTTTTCTCTTCCTTCCCTTCCTTTTCTTATTCAAAATAAATTCTTGGCCTTTTGGTTCTAAAACATGAGAAATTAAACCATCATTTAATTCAGATTGAAGCTTGCAAAGAGCTCTAGCCATTTTCAACGTCCTCATCCACCTAGAAATCACAAAAACGAGATTACAGCACGCCTGTATATATATATATATATATATAAAGGGAGAGAGAGAGAGACATTCACCGACGTATGTGGAACATTCTATAGTAGGTAGGGTCTGTGCAAATTTCACAGAACTGATTGGCCTATTTTGTTTTTTAATCAGTTATTAGCATCCAAAGATGAATGAAAAAGACACACACACACACACATATATATAGAGAGAGAGAGAGAGAACTTACGTGCAGTTGCAGAGGAGAATAGATTTGACGGCATCTTCAAAGAGAGACGGGGAGCGAAAAAGTCGACCAAAACCTTTTTTCTTAGCCTCTGGATGCACCTTCTGGAATTCCCTCACGTCCCTTTCGTCTCTCTCTGATATCCTTAGCATCCTACCCACTTGTTCCTGCCACACACACACACACACACAGATAGATATATATGTATATATAAATAGAGAGAGAGAGAGAGAGTTATATAAGGTAAGGGCCTAAGGGGTACGTAGCATGCATATATGCGAATATACCAGTATAACTTGACGGTCTGCAGAATGAAGATGTTTAGTAGAATGAAGACGAACATGGAGAGAAGAGTGGTGGGGAGGGGGAGGGTGGGAGATGGAAACAGTGAGGGAGGTGGTGGAATCAGAAAGTCGGAGAGGGCGTTGGAGGATTTTTGTTGTTGGATTCCAAATGTTTGGTGGCATCATGAAGAAACCATGATTGCAAACTGCCTTTTCCAGATTGAAGCTCCTCATGCACTCTCCCAGCGGCAATTCCAACAACCAATATGCACCACTACCCTCTTCTTCACTTCTTCTTTTCTCTTCCATTATTCAATCCTCCACATTCACAACTTACCAGTTACCACCACTCCATCAGCTCCTCTCGATCTCTGTGTGTTGTGTGTGAGGAGAGATAAAAAGAGAGAGAGAGAGAGAGAGGACTGACGACTGTCCAAATTCTTACCCTATTTCATTTATTGTTTTTCCAGGTTATTTCTACTTCATTAAATATAATTACTTGTTCCAATACTTGGGAAATCTTATAGCTAGCTAGCTAGCTAGAATCTTTCAAAATTGTTACTGTATTAAAAACAAACTTAATTATCATTAGACGGATAACATCAGTGACCGTTGAAACAAAGCATGCGGTTTGTGTGGAAGAAGCTAATTATTACACACAATTAAGGAGTAAGTTGCAGTACCCACAAAATTAACATGATTTTTATATAGCTACATTTTCTCACCCTAAAATTATTTAATCAAGTATTTTATTGGAAGGTTGTAAAAGATGACCTTTGTATGACAAATTTCATAATAGATTTTGAAAAACTAACTGTTGGATTAGATACCATCTTACAAATGTCATGCCTATTAAAATTAAAAAAATTATCCAAAAGTCACTCACTCAAATATGAATGTATACCAAGAAGGATTATATCATTATACCATACACTAAGTCCTTTGATTTGAAAAGAACTTTTAAAGGAAAAGAAGCCCCTCTCTCTCTCTCTTACACACACACGCGCGGGTGCGCACACTAGTTTGGGTCTACGATAAAGCTACTCTTTCCAAGTAGATCTACTTTCTCTCCTCTCCATATATGGTTCCTCTCTGGAATTGGATTTGCTGTTGATCACCCTTTTGATCAACACCTATTGATCACCTAGATCACTGGCTGCTTCCACATAATGGTTTGAGGGGATCCAAAGGTTCTCATTTGTTGTCTTGACTTGAGCACTAAAGGTCAAAGTTTTTTTAACAATAATTAATCTTATGTTTCTCACTCAATTTTTTAGCAATAATCACAGTGTTCCAACGCTCAATTTTTTTTTTTTTTTTTAAATGTTACTATAATACACTGTGACTATGTTGTTTTTCAAATTATCATTATTATTATTATTTTTTTGTCAGCTTTTTTCAGAAACTGACTGTTGGTACTGTGATTTTTGGTAGGTGCGGCGCGACATACAAAACAGTGATTTATAGTCGAATGGTCAAATTTTCAAAATTTGTTTTGCTACTTGCCATTTAAAGGTCTATTAATATTTTTGTATTTTTGTTATTTCTAAAATCAGTTCACATCTAAGACTTTTCTATTAATTGTAACTTATTAGTGTAGGCTTGTCCACACTAAATTGATCAACACCGTGTTGATCAAAGATCAACACCGTGTTGATCAAAGATCAACAACAAATCCAATTCCTTCCTCTCTCTCCTCTCTTTCTCTGACAAGGTCTTTTATATTTTGAATAAAAATTGTATTGAACAGTCGTGACTGTTCTTTAGGGTCGCGTCTATTATTTGTGTCCTTACATAGAGTTGTGTCTATTCATGGTGTCCATACATAGAGTTGTCTATTCATGGTGTCTGTCTGTAGAGGCACTTTAAGTTTATAAATAGACCACATCCAAAGTCATTTGAAAAAGAAGAATAATGAATAAGACATACATTCTGTTAGTCTGCATTTAGAGAGAGAGATAGGCATAGTTTGGTTTGCTGTGCTTGAAGATTGTTATGCTTCTTCTTTAAGCGTTGATCATTGTATCCTGAGAGGCAGACGTCTGAGAAACTCTAAGCACCAATAGGAGGGACGAAATCTGTCTTAAGGACATAGTGTCAAACACTACCCTTGATCAAAACTAATGTAGGTTTCTGAATTTCTGCAATATGGAGTTTCTGCATTTCTCTTATGTGAACAACAAGTGATAATCTCCATCTTGGATAAATCTTGTTATTTAATTGATATATGATTGGCTACTTGAATTAAATTCTAATTTTGTATAGAATTCTTCTTTAAGTATTTCTCTTCATTATCTTTATATGATAATATTAAGATGTAGTTTCCTACTTGAGATATAATTTGGCATATGTATATATATATACACACATTTAGTGCATTATGTGATGCTAATATTATTTGTTTATATTACTTATTTAGGACACAATATTATCCAAATTCTAAATAGTCCAATCATATTTTTCCAACAATCTTAAGACAGATATCGGATTCATTTGGAATTTAGAGTGTGTGGACCAGCCTTTTGACGGGGCTTTATGAGGAGTCCACATCATCACCGGGCGATGTGATTAAGGGGGGTTTAGAAAACAACAAAACAAAGGAGTCGCCACCTTATTTTTAAGGAATAAGGAAACCATAAAAATATTTTATTTTCAATAAAACAAACTCCATTAATGGAAAAGCAGTCTACAAACCAGAGTTGGATCCGGGGGCTAGGTTACGACGTGAGAAGGTTCCAAGCTTTCACTTGTAGGCACCTACCTCGCCCTAATTAAAGGACTTCTAATTTATTTGGGCTATTTAAATCCTTAATGCAAACAATCCTAAATAATCTAATCAACCAAAAAAATAGTGATATAAATGCATTATCTATATTAGTTATATTAATAATAATAAAAAATATATACAAACAAACTCTAAGAACCTAGGACACCCTACGGGCATCCTAGGGCGGACTTGAGCCCTATTAGCGCCTACGTAACTTACTAGTATCACCTAGCAAGTATCAAAGTCCACGTAGTTCGACTACCCTAGGACTCTCCTATTGTAATCGATCACATCATCAAAGGTATTCAACCTAATTCAAGACTCTAGCTTCGAGAGTATTTTATTCATTCAAAATCATTTCTTTGAAATCATTTCAAATTAAAAGACTTTCTTAAAATCCAAATATTCTAAACAATTCTTATCTTTAGAATTAAATTCCAATTGAAAATCTTTTTCAAAGATATTTCAAGAAAACAAATCATATTGAAAGGAATTTCATTCCAAGGCAAAAATCTTAAAACATTTTAAATTCTTTTGAAAATCAATTAATAATTAAATCTTTCATAAAAAATCATATTCATTTCGTAAAAATCACATTAAAATCTTTTTAGAAAATCCCTTGAAGATAGACTCTTAAATCAAATAAAATACACAAATCAAATAGCGGTCTTTACAACAAAGGACAGTCCTAGGGAAGGTCAAGTGACCTTGCTAAACCTAGGGTCCCTAACTAGCCCTAAAGTTTGTCTAACACTCTAAATTCCTAATGCAATACATGCTGAAATTTAAACAAATTAATCAAACATTCACAAAATCAATTCTAACCATGCATGAAAATGTTCCTAAATGCATACTAATCAAACTATGTGATCCTAAACATATTTCTAAGTTAGATTTAGCCCTAAAATAATTTTTAGAAGCGATTTAAGGACATAAACAAACCCGGACAGATTTGAATATTAACCTTAAACCACCCTAAAAACTATGAAAATAAGAACAAAAAAGTTGTGAAGATGACCTAGCATGCTTTCTACATGAATATACAAGATAAACTACAAAAATCATACAAAACATGGCTTAAAAATGATAATTAAGCCATTTTAAAGTATATATTCAAATTTGGACAGATTTGAATACACACTTTTAATGGCCTAAAAATCATTCTTAATCCATGGTTAATAATGAATAAACATCCTAATATGCATACTAATATAATATACAAATTTAAACTAACATGCTTGACTAGATTATCACATAAAACAACATTAAAATCAACAAAAAAAATGCTTTTATAATTAATTTAAACACAAGAGGAGGATCTTACCTTCGCACGCTCCCTCTCTCTTTTCTCCTTGATTGATCTCCTTTAAGCTCCAAGCTTATGGCTCTTCTTCTCCTTCTTCCTCACCTTAGTTCTCTCCCCCAATGGTGTAAAACCAGATCTGTAGCCTCCTTCCTAAACCCTAGAATGCTATTAACTTTATGAACCTCCTCCCTCTAACTCTATAATGAAGCATATATAGAGCTAGGGTTTAAAACCTTGAATGGTTAGGATTAATCCATCTAAAAATGATCCTAAGGCTTAGAATTAGTCATCCTAGGGTTTGCCAGCTGAAAACCCTTCGAATTATATTTAAAAAAATCGAACCAAATCGGCCAAAATGGGTGGGGGAGCCTCAAACCTTCCAAAATTACAAAAATTGCACGAGCATCCTGGTGACCATCCAAGGCTGGACGGTTGGCCGTCCTAGCTAGGACGGTCACCTTGTGAATCTTTCCCCAATTTCTCCCATTTTCAATGGGATTTCGTATTTTGGCCATATTTTGGTCAAATCTGATCCAAATTCGATGGTTCAGGGCTCAAAACGACCGTGTTTTGATCCTCCACATTTTAGAATGTTTTTGGGTTAAAAATAATTGACCATGGTCAAGGGTTTTAGCAAAAAGCTAGCCAATTGACCCGGTTGTGCCAAAATTGGTCATTTGACCATTCTTTGTTTTGTAAAATTGATCAATTAGGCTTTCACCACTTCTAAAAACATTGTTTTAATATGAAATTGGTACTTGAAAACATGTTTTGAAAATCTTTCATTTTGATGAAAATGACCAATTCACGGTCGATTTGAACAAAACCCTAATTCAGCTCATTCTTACCCGTGTGATCGATTTTGGGCGAATCTATCCCAACCATTCAAAGGTTCAATTGACACTCCAAATACACTCCCCACATCCATATAAACCTCATAAAACAATCCGTTTCGAACTCGGAGGTTATTCGGAAATTATACGAGAAAAAGGACGAAAATGCCCTTCAAGTCGCAAAAACCCTAATTACCTATCGAGCTCTCATCAGAATGCTATGAAAATTTACAAGGATGTTCTAAAACACCTCAAAAGTCAAATGCAATACAAATGGGTTGATTCCAATCCAAATGTACACATGAAATAATGAATTGTCATTTTCCTCAGAAAAGGACAATTTGGTCTTTACAAGGCCAATTCCTCACCAAATGATCAGTTATTCTAGTTAATCATTTGCATGAACATATGGTAGAAATAATTGGTAAAAATGGGGTGTCCACAGAAGCCCCTCGTTGGTGTTTCATGGCTTCGCCATGTAATACCAACAAAACAAAATGGCAACCCATTTTTGCCGCAACAAAAGAGGGATAATCCAACCAACTTCTCACGAACATTAGAATCTATTACCTAAATAAACTCGGAATGAAAATAATTCTTGGAAGTCACGCTTAGACTCTTCTTGGAAAACTCATTTTCCAATTATCTTAAGGGACCGGAGTCCTTTTTGGAAGTTACACTTCCAATTATCTCAAAGTCAAACACATCAACAAACCACAAAACAAAGCATTTATGTGATATCTCACTCACATAAGCATACACAAATCATCATTTTATGTGATACTTCTCTCACATAAACACATACAAATTATCATCTTATATGATACTTCTCTCACATAAACACACACAAATTATCATCTTATGTGATACTTCTCTCACATAAACACATACAAATTATCATCTTATGTGATACTTCTCTCACATAAACACATACAAATTATCTTCTTATGTGATACTTCTCTCACATAAATACATACAAATTATCATCTTATGTGATACTTCTCTCACATAAAATAGTCCAGACTCATTATTCCTATGGTACATCTCCCATAAGAATTATTATTTATATAGTACTTCTCCTATATAAACATTTTTGAACCATTATTTTATGTTTCACATAGAATAATCGAAATTCATTGTTCATATGGTACATCTCCCATGTGAACATATCATCAATTATATGGTACATCTCCCATATAAAGCATTATTTTATGTCTCACATAAAATAATCTCGCTTCATCATTTTATGTTTCACATAAAATAATTTCAAACAATTCAAAATGTTATTTCATGCTTCACATAAAATAACTCAAATTCATCGTTCACATGGTACATCTCCCACGTGAACATATCATCAATTATATGGTACATCTCCCATATAAAGCATTA